>RJWM01028033.1:0-26101 GCA_004363535.1 Dasyprocta punctata | reverse complement strand
TGTTTCTTTATTGCATTTTCTATCATTTCAGAAAGTCCATTTGTGTGACTCCCACTGTCTTCCATTTCAGTGTCTCTTGGGTTTGTTCTTTGTGGGCTGGGGGACTGAGACTGCCTCTTGGTCTTTCGTTTTGTCATTTTCTTCTGGAATCTATGTAGCTCTGTGTCCTGCGAGGCTGGCCAGCATTCCCCTGAGGTTCACGCTGATTCTTGCGGCATGCAGGATCGCGGGACCCAGTAGGCTGGGTCCCGTGCACAGCAAGGAAGGGCGGCTTCCCGGGGCGTGTGGGTGGAGCCTCCTCCTTCACTGGGTGGGGGCCAAGGCCTCCCGGTCCCAGCAAGCTAGGCGGGGCACCGCGGATGACGCGGACCCGACCCTGGTTCTGTCCGCAAGTTCAGCCCAACAGCTATGCCTGCGGGGCAAGCCCAGGCAGGACCCAGGCCTACAGTGCCGGGAGCAACCCTGCTGGGCGGCAGGGTCTGCACCTGAGCTGTGGGATGGCACACGCTCAAGCCGCTCCACTGAAGAATGCAGCTGGAGTGCGCTCTGCACTCTGGTGGGGGGGGGGCCCAAGCTCTCCAGGTCCCTCCAGCTATGTTGCTCAGTTCCCAGTGAGCAGCTCTGGGGTCCTGGGCTGATTTGGGCTGGGCTGCATACCTCTGTGTCCTGCGCGGCTGGCCAGCGTTCCCCAGAGGTTCGCGCTGATTCTTGCGGCATGCAGGATTGCGGGACCTGGTAGGCTGGGTCCCGTGCACAGCAAGGAAGGGTGGCCTCCCGGGGCGTGCGGGTGGAGCCTCCTCCTTCACTGGGTGGGGGCCAAGGCCTCCCGGTCCCAGCAAGCTAGGCGGGGCACCGCAGGTGATGCGGACCCAACCCTGGCTCTGTCCGCAAGTTCAGCCCAACAGCTATGCCTGCCAAGATGTGATATTTTTATACAATGGAGTACTACTCAGTTATAAAGAAGGCTTTCATAGGTAAAAGGATGTGAGTTGAGACCATACTCATAAGTGAAATAAATCAAACTCACATGTGTAAGTACCATATTGCCTCCCTAGTGTAAGAAACTGAAAGAGTAAATAAGATACAAAATCTTCAGTAAATATTGTTAAAGGGTAACAAACTGCCCTAAGGGGAAAAAATAACTTGAATAGGGAAAAGGAAAAAAGAAGGAAGAGAAAAGAAAAAGATATAAATTTGTACATATACACTTAAGATAGCTCAGATGATTGTATTACTAATTCCATGAGTTCTTGGAACAAAACAGTTAACATTCACAGGATTAGATCAATTTTTCATGTTTATATATGGTAATCTGAGTAACTCTTTTGAAGATAACTATGCAAAATAACAACCTTAGTTATGTTCCTGCCACCTTGTTTTGCAAGTTTGTATTGTTATTGTTTCAGGCTCTTTGTTATTGTTATTAGTCTCTTTTGTTTCTTGTAATTTGTTGTGTTTTGTTTTGTTTTGTTTTCCCCTCTAATACAGAAAGGATAGGTGTACATGTATAAGCTTATACATTCCTAGAACTTCTAAAGAGTTTATGAGAACTGATTTTATTATGTGTGATACAGCTACTTTGAAGAAAACAAGACATTATGGTAGGCATTGCTATTTCCTATCATCTTGTTGTGAAGTCCAGTAATGATTTTATTCTGTGTTTTGACTGGTTTTAGTCTGTTTTGCATTATTTGATTTCAATATGTATGAAAGTGTGGACAGCTATTTTAAAGAGAACAAGAGACATTGCAGTAGCCATTGTTGATTTTCCTATTGTCTGGTTTTAAAGGCCTGTAATGCTTTTGTTCTTTTGCTTTTATAGGTTTTATACTATTTTGTTTTGTTTTGTTTGAATTCATTGTGTGTGAAGATATGGACAACTATTTCGAAGAAAACGAGACATTACGGTAGCCACTGCTGATTTCCTGTTGTCTTGTTTTGAAATCCTGTGTTGCTTGCAATGTTTTATTCTGATCTGCTTTGTTCTGTTCTGTTTTGTTTTATTCTCTTTAAAATAAAAAAAAAGGTGGTTGGTGTTTCTCTTCTTTTAATCTTTGCTACCTCCAAATATTAAGCAATATCAACAATGATCAACAAATACTAACTATCCAAGTCTATACAAAATACATTGAACCAGAAACTGGGAGGCTGTAACCTGCAGTGACTGGGCACCTACTGCCTGGTGGATACGTGCTAGGTAACATTGTGATCCCTAAGGATTTCTGGGGATGCAGCTAGGGATTCTTGAGTTTAAAGACAATGGTAATCTGTTTCCTTACCTTTTCTAAATTATTAACAGTCACTTTCCCAAAGGAAAGGCTGTGAGTGCTCCAAAGCCTTGCCATGAGCACCCCTTCCAGCCTTAGTGGAGATCAGATCAGTTTGGCAGTGACTCCGTCTCCAGTTGCTGGCTCATCACTCAGCTGAACCATCCTGGGTGGGCTCCCCATCCCTCAATATTAAATTCTTTTTATGTTTAGTCATAGTCAGTTTAATTTATACCCAGTATGGGCCACTGGTTTAGGACAAGAAACATAAGGAACACTGAGATGGAAATACAATATTAAGTTAATGAGGAACATAAAGTATAGAATAATTCTAAAAATTTTCCTACTACTCCCATAGACCAATACTTAAAAATGAAAGCACAGTAGCAGTTAGAGCCAATTTGGCTTTTTTGTTTGTTAAGGCTAAAGATGATCCATTCCTGTAATGTATTCTTGAGGCATGCTTGTAAACAGCAGTTGAAAACTTTCCCTTTAATCTCAATATCCAATGGGGGGAAAATCCTTTACATTTAAAAGAGTTGATTTTTCAAAACGCAAAATTACAATAATTCCAAATATGAAGTCCTAAAAGCAATTTTTTATGCTGTAACTTACAACTATAATTTGCATTTTAAAATACATTTGGTTCTCAAATGAAACATGTATCAAACTATAATTTGTCAACAAATCACCTTTTTGCAAAATTAAAGTAAATTAGAGAACATTTATCATTTACGTAATATGGAAAATGCCCAAATTCATCTCTATACATTATAGATATAAGGAATGATTAAAATAAACTTTATGGTGCATTGTTTAATAACACACTGATACAAAACAGAATTATTATATCTAAAAACCACTCTAGTTACTACATAAAATTACAGAATTGTTTTAAATAGCTCATTAGTGTTGCTGTCTGTATTTTTCTGGCCTCTTTGGAGGCTCCATGGTAAACATGCACTTTTTGATCCCACCCCACCTTGTGCTTAGGATGAAGCCATGTGGTTACTCTGGCCATAGAGTTGTGAGAAGAAGGTTCTAGACCTCCAAGAGCTTCTTTTCTTTCTGGAGGTGACTGGCACTATTTGACATGTGGCTGTACCATCAGCCCTGACTCCTGAGCTACTGTGATGAGCATGACTTACATCGGATATATACACTGAGTAAAAAGGAAAACCTTGTAGTTTTAAGCCACTGAGATTTGGGGTTTGTTTGTTATTGTATCTTAACCAAACCTGTCCTGACATATAAAATTCCCAGGTGAGAATATGTGAGATTATCTACCAGTTTACATCTAGCAACAACAGATCACTTCTACTACCAGGAATAATAGTATAATGGGACAAACTTGAATGTTGGGGATAAATAGCCTATGTCTGAATCCTGGACTAGTCACTTGCTGCTTATGTAGCTCAGGCAAATTACTTTAACTTTCTAAACTTAGCTTCCTCATCTTTAGAAATAGCAACACAATACCCACCTTGATTGGCTATTAAAGGAATCAGAAATAGCATATTCTAAAGGTCTTACAGCATGTACAATGCTTAGATATGCTAAAAATAGAAGCCATTATAAAGTGGCTTAATAAAATAATATTACATTCCTCTTCCCAGCACTCCTTTCCCACATCCATGTCTGACTCCTCCCACTGTAGCTATGTGGTTTTCGCAAGTGGCCTACGTTCTGGCTGAAGGGTAAATATGTAACCAAGGCTCCACCAATCCCCTTCCCATTCACAGAGCTGGACATGTGACCCAGGCAGTGCCAACAGAATCTTTCTGTGCTCTCTGATGTAAGAGTAGTGACTGGTGATGAAATAAGCCTGGAGTTGGCAGTATTCATGAGCCCTCCCATGGACAGGAAGACTCTTCAATGGAAGAGCAAAAAATTCCATAAAGAGAGGAGAACCAGGAGGTGGGGTTACGGGGAGGGAAGAAAAAAAGAGGGAGATAGAAAAGGACAGAAAGGACAAGGGAGGGAAAAGGAAAAGGAGAGAGAGAAGGAGGAGGAGAGGGAGGCAGAGAGGGAGAGGGAAAGAGAGAGGGAGAGGGAAAAGGAGACTCATCATAGTTGCCATTCGTTAGCCCTTGGATGTTGCTTCATCCAGCCTTGTCCAATACTAACACCATTTCTTTCTTCCTAGATACACGAATCAATAGACTTCTTATATATAGCTTTATCAGGTCTGAATTGAGTTAAATGCATCCTGGTGAATCCAGACATGCATACTCACTCTGCTAGGCATGCACACACAGCCGTAGTACAATCCAGCTAACACATGATCAGCGCTCAGGAGACATGGCAAAGGTGCAGTGGAATGCAGGGGCAGGAGCAATCACGCCCAACTGTCTAAGGCAGGTGATGGTCAGGAAGGTCTTCCTGGGAGGCAACATCTGAAGCACAGCCTTGAGGAAGGGTAACAAAGGCTGTTGTATTTATTTATTTTACGTTTTCAAGCACCAATGAGAGCAAACATGCTCCCCTACCCTCATCTCAGATCCAGACAACAGAGCCCAAAAGGGACATGAATCTCCTCTACTTTTCCATGACTAAAGGATAGATTAAAGAAAACATTTCAGAAAGTCTCCAGAGAGAGCTTTTAGAAGCCCAGGAATTTCCTCACACAGCTGCCCCTCACCCACCCACCCAAATACTGATCAGGTGACAACAAAGTGGTAGGTCGTCAGGGTATAGAAGTGAACAAGGCTGACATGTACTCCCCCAGTGTTATGCAACTGATAACCCATTGCATGTGAGTGTGAAACAAGACACTGTGGATAGTGGTGAAATCCATGTAAGGAAGCAACGGGAATGGAGATGCACAATGATTGTGGGACAGGGTGAGGACGTCCATCTCAGGCATCATTAGCATGTCTGAAGAATAACCCTTCCTTTAGGACTAGAGAAAAAGAAGCTACCAAGAGGGAGTTGAAGCTCTCTAGCACAGAAACCTGAAAGTTCCCATGCTCAGAGATGGGAGGAGGACAGATACTATGAGAACAAAAAGAAGAGTCACGTGACCAGAATATAATAAAAATGAAAAGGCTAGAGGGCACAGCCTGAGGAATAGCCAAGGGCTCAATCATTAAAAGCTAGGAAAGCAGTTGGAATTATTCCAAGGGTGTGGGAAGCCCTATAAAGTGATAATCATGGTGAAGACAAGATTGTCCTCTTCTCATGACTTTAAGCCCAAATCCTAACTCTTGCTCCACCAGTCTCTCCTCATGGAGGGATCTAGGGGGATTCTCTTGGGGCCCAGTGTCTGCCCTGGTGGCAGCTGGCCCTCACCTGTGGCTTGTGCCAGTCTGGACTACTTGTCCTACAGATCATTTTCTCTAAGATCAGGGCCTGCTCTGTATGTACCACTTCTCTGGGTTGAAATTTCCCATGATGTGATCCCCCAGAACATCTGAATCAGAGTCATCCAGAGAGCTTGTGCAAGACTAACTCCTAAGACCCTCCTCAGAGAGACTCACTGGCAAACCTGTGGCTCTAAACAGTCATTGGCACCCCTCCGTAGAGTTGAGTCCTTGCTTACTGGATCACCTACTATGCCCTCCTGCCAGATCCCCAAACAAGGAGCACCTGTTCTGTTGTTCCCCAATTCCCCAGGTCACTGGCAACCAAGGTCTGTCTACCAGGCCCATGTCACAGCTATTTCTTGTATTGAACAAGTCAGATACCGAACTTCTGTTTACGTTTACACCTGTCTCTCACTCTGTTCTCCTCCCCGGTGTCCCTAGCTGGGCAACTTCCTAACTCTGCTGCTTTCCTACAAGCCCCATATGCAGATCTACTGCTCACACTTGCCTGTGGCTAAGCATATGGGCTTTATGGCTACAGACCAACTAGGTCACTTCAAATAATTTACTTTCCTACAGCTTCAGTTTCCTGCCTGGAAAATAGAGCTAATAATATGCAGTGAACTCAATGTTTATGTCTCTCTAAATTTATTTGTTGAATACCTAAACAACATGTGATGACATTAAGAGACAGGACCTTTGGAAGTTGATTATGAGTGTCTCGAGATCAAGACAGTGCCCCCAGGCCCCTGCTCTCTCCTGTCTCCCGCATGTGAGGTGCCAGCAATCTTCAACCTTGAAGAGGCCCACACCAGAACCTGACCATGATGGCACTCTGGTCAAGGACTTTCAACCTCCAGAGCTGTGGGAAGTAAATTTCTGTTGTTATGAACCCCATCCCTCCCAGTCTGACATTTTGTTATGACAGCCAAAACTGACCAAACATTATCACTCTTAAACTTTTACTATGAGAATTAAGTGAAATAATCCATGTAACAGTTCCCAATATGTGGTCAGCACTCAACAATAATACTACTATCATTATCATGATCACCTGAGAATAATAAACCTGGCTGTTATTACACCTGGCCAAACCTTTACTTGACAAACAATTCTTTATTAAATGACAACGTACGCCCTCCACTTGACACAAGGCCGTCTTTCCTTGAGTTAGGGTGCTAGTGAACATTAATGTAGGAATGTCATTACGTGGCTAAGGAAAGAGTCTAGGGACCAATACTCACGACTGCTGGTGGAGTTCAAGACCTGTGTGTTCATTTTTCAAGAAGAAAAACTTGTGCCCCCTTCCAATGTCTGCTGCTCTGACTAAAATCTGTTTTTATCTGCTTTGCACTCCCTTGAGCTAAGATGTTTGGCTACAGGGAACAGTTTTTTCAGGGAAGGAAAACACACACACACACAGACACACACACACACACACACACGCACACAGCCTCCAATCCTCCCTCTGAAGTCAATTGCATGAGTGCTTCTGCTGCACTGGCACTTCTGTGTGCTCCAGCTGGGAGGCCAGCTGTCTGGAAGCTGAGGCCACAGAACAGGCTGGGCTATATCCAGTGCCCAGATGGGAAAGGAAGGTATTTCTTTTCGCCAAGTTGCCTGGAGGTGGTCTGAGAACTCCAGGCTCCAAGGACAGAGCCAAGGTAGACACAAACAGCATGTGAGTGGCCCCTTCCCAGGCACTGTCAAGCCATGTTAGGAGGTGAACTGCCCAGAACCACACCTAGCTGAGTTGGCAGGGCTCTCAGAGACCATCTCCCAGCCCTTCCGCTGGTCAGCTGGGCAATGTCCCCAGAGGGAAGGCATATCTCTTCACCCACCGTGAGGCAAAGCCACAGCTCCTAGCCATCTGGTGACCTCCCCAGGGAACTCATTGGAGGGCTGCGGAGCTGGGTCATCTGTTGCCCAGAGTACGAGTCTACACCTAGACCTCCCAGTGCCCTCTGCAGCTGCCTGGCTGGCTCCTAGTCCTTCTTGCTCACTGCCAGCACTGCCTTCCTGCTTGTTTTCTTACAGAAAGAGCCAGAGAGACAGGCGGGGCCATCGTTATTGAATGGCCCCTCTGAAGAGCAGACGGTTATTCTAGTGGCTCTGGAATGTCTAGAAGGATGAAATGGAACTACTATTTTGCAGGGATGGATGGAATGATCTGGCCTCTGCTCCAGCTCTGTGTATATTATGGGGTCAGAGTTTTTAAACAACTCCAAATTCCAGATTCCAAAGCATGTGAGCATCATTTCCATGCCTGTGCCTTCTGATGTCCTGGTATGTAAGGTCACTGGGCCTTATGGCTATTGCCAGTCCCAGAAGATGAGCCAAAGTTTGAGTAGTCACGTGACGGTTTACAGAACCCCCAGCTGCCCTGCCAGTCATGACATCCCTATAGTTCCCCCACTTTTTTTATCCTCAGTGGAAGTTTGGAAATCAGTTTGGTCTCACATTCCCAGGGCCTCGCACAGCTGGTGGAATGAAATTTATTTCAGGAATAATGCAGAAAGTCCCTCAAAATTTATGGGCTTCCCAAATAAAGGGCCACTACAGCCTTTATAACACCTTTGTGCAAAGTAGAGGAGTTTTCTTTCTACAACACTCTTTCCTCCTAATTGTTGAAATGATGTTGTAATATAGTAACTTCAACAGTGTAAAATAGCTGGTTGCCAGGAACCTCTCATAATTTATCTACAAATTTGCAATATATAAGATATGAATGGGACCTCTGGGTTGTGCAGTGCACCACCCACACAGAGGACCATGGCCGCTTAGACTGATGGCACTGCTTCTCTGTTTCATCTCAGATCCAAATGTCCTGTAGAGACCTTTGATTCTTCCCTCCTAGTCCCAGAATAGTTGGCTCAGCCTGGAATGGATAGCCAGTGGTGACCCATAAGCTCAGGGAGCAAATGATGGAGCCCTACAGTAGTCCCCCAAAGTCTCCTTCACCCTCTCCAGGCCAAGGAAATGACCAAGGTACAGGAGGGAGCCCAGGCCAACATCTGGTTGGAAAAGGACAGAGAGGGCCAGGAAGCTGCTCCCAGTTTCCTCTACAAGGTGAAGGGCAGGCCAATGTGGAGGGCAATAAGGAAGGGAACAAGGCCACATGCATACCGAAAGTGTAAAGACCCTGTTTCCGAGTCTCTCTCAGCTCAGAGAGGAAAGCCCAAACTTACTTTTGTTCTGAGAGAGCAGATTCTGAGTCTCACTCTCCTTCCCAGTCTGGGGACCGAGCATTAAACTCCTGGATGTTCCCCATCAAATCTCTCCAAATGCAGAAAGAAAACACAGACCTTGGGGTCTAAAACTCACCTTTATCTTCCTGTAGGAGCTAGAAAGACAGCTGTGCCCACGATTGCCCTCCTAACCCCAGCACTCTCTCTGTCAGGGCTCTCACCTCGGCCCCTGCCTCTGGGCTCGTTATGGGCCCACTGATATTCAGAATGATTTCATTAACATCATCACGAATGCAGTCATGAAGAACTTATTAAGGAAGTCTGAACTGGGCAATGTTTCCCACAAAGAGCCAACTTAAATACCGAGCAAAAGATCCATTTAGTGTCAAAGAAAACCCCAAATGCATACGGTCAAGGAAATATTGTTGCTCTTGGTCGATGCTGAGGGTGCTGCCAGGGAAGCTGCAAGAAAATTATTAATATCTACTTTGAGGAAAGTGGATTAAAAATAAACAGCCATGGTGGAGGGCAGAGGTGTGACAATGGGGCAAATGTGAAAAGCAAGTGCAAGGGTGTTGTCACAAATTTTGAGCCTGAATGACCAAGCTTTATTTGTTCCCTGTATGGCTCATAATTTTAACTTTTTATTATGCAAAACAGCCTGTTTGGTTTTTACATTGCCAAAGGAGGCTTAGCATGATTAACAGGTCACATTTGCCAGTCTCTTCATCTATGAAAGGTTGGGCTAACTTGAAAGAGGTCATTTAAGCTATTTTCAACTCTTTGGCTATGGAGACATGAGCATCCTAAGTCAGCATCACTTTCCAAAAGCTGATGTAGAGACAAACTTACAGTGGGTCAGGCCAGAGAAGGGAGTACAGAGAATGATCCAGAATAATCCTTTGAGTCCTAGGGATAAGCCCTCCCTGTGTATTGCCGTTGAGCAGCGTCAAAATCCTGAGGGTCATGACGGGGACAGAGCCACCTGGTGGGCCCAGGTCTACAAGGAGCAAATGGGTTTGGTCTTTGTGCCTCCTTAGGAGCTCTCCAGGGTACTGGACAGGCTGCCTGGAATGCTCTAACCCAGCAGACCCTCAGGCCTTCAACTGCCCTTGCTTTCCTGGATTTTTCTCTTCATAAACCAACTACATTTAATATTATCAGTCTGACAGAGCCAGTATCCTCTGCAGTCTTACAGTACATGAGACAGTAGAGTGGTGTATTTGAAACAGGATAGATTTTCAAGTCACACAGTGTTGAGTTTGAATCTTAGTTCTACTCCTCACTATATGAGTTGGGTAAGTTGATTTCCTTTCCTTGAGTCCCAGCACCCTTCCCTGTAAGATGAGATGATAATAATTGCCTTTTAGGATTGAAGAATGGATTTTAAAAGTTGAGGGTTACAAGATGCTTATCTTGAGTCTCACATATAATCAGTGTTCAAAAGTAAATGTTTAATATTCATATCATTGTTAGCCTCAGTGCTCCTGTAACCTGTCAGTCTTCAGATTGGTAACTTCTTTTCCCCATCTATGAGTTAAAATTTAATGGATGCAAGTCACAAAAAATGGGATGTACCTGTAGGAAAAGAAGGAGAGCGTTACAAGGACAAGGTAGTGTTGTATGAAAGCTCAGAGCCTAAAGACAGCACTTTTTGGCAGGGTTGTAACATGGAAACTGTAAAGTCACTAGGACCATCACCATCTCCCATCTCTACTTTCCCATGGTATCTCATTCATTCTAAGACCAGTGTCTTTGTTCTTCCATGCACTCAGCAGGTACATATTCACATTTTTAGGTCCAGAATAGACACTTGGCTGGATTTGCTCCATATTATAACACATAGTTCCAATTTGTTGGAAGAGAAAACCTAATTGGACCCATTTGGAATCACCCTTGACCCAAATAGACAAGACTAGGGCCAGGTCACCCAGCAGGACCATGGTTATTGAGCAGAAGGAGCCATTCCCAGGGAACAAGGGATGAACATATCAAATGGTCACTTGAGTTTCCAGTACAAAAGCCACTTTCATATATTGAGTGATGCCTAAAATCTCTGAGGTGTTGTATAACAGATAGATGAGGTTTTAAAAGTGATGGAGGCAAAGATACTTAAATTACATATTTTTTGTGTTTTTCTTATCATCAGATCCATAAAATAAAAAGTAATAATCCTACCAGTGTCATTTAATAACTGACTGTGTGGGGCAGACAGTGCAGATATTATATTTGCACAGAAGTCCCTAAAGACATGCGCCACCCCAGGATCATTCAGCATCCCTGGCAAGGGAGGTCATCAGAGTGATGAAGTCTCTTGATTTCTCAGTCTGTGTCCCAGAGGTGGTATGACCCTGCAGGAGACATTCCTGACCAAAAAAGACTAATCAAAGAGAGCTGAGGCCAGAATCTGTCCCCACATAGACTGTCCTAGAGCAAATGTTCAGTTCTAAAGGGTTTGATTGCAGAACCTTATCCTTCACACACTCAGGACCCTCCTCTGCAACCTCTTTTCCCATTAAGATGCACTTACAGTCTTAGATATCCTGTTATTTATTAATTTTTTATTTTGAGACAGTCTTGCCAAGTTTATAAGTTGACAGGCCAGGCTTAAAATTGCAATCCTCCTGCCTTCACCTCCCAGAGTGCTGGGATTACAGGCACATGCCACCACACTAAGATTTTAGATATGAATTCTAGGAATAACCTCTGTTTTCACTGCTCAGGGGAAATTATGTCTTTCCTTTCTTCTCCCTTAACAAGCTCTCAAGAGAAAATGTCTTGAGACATCTGGGCTGGCCAGTCAAATCATTATGATGGATTCCTAGGGATTTTGCACCATCTTCTCCAGAACCCTAAGCAGAGGATACCTACAAACCTGCAATTTGAGAAAAATTGTTTTACTGAAAATCACCTAAATCAATGCCCATGTGGCCGTGGAACAGGGACTTCCTAGACTTCAGGGGACACTCTACTTAGTGTTAAGCCACTGTTGACAGAATCCCAAGCAAAGCCTAGTCACTAAAGCTTCACTAATAATGGCAAAACAAGGGCCTCACCCCCACCTCCACACATGCACAGTGAAGGTCCCACCACCCTTAGAGGATCAGACAGGCTTTGGGTTGGTGGGAGAGAGCAGGCAGGACACACAAAGAATCATGGGAACTGGCCAGAGGTAGAGAATAAGAAAGCTAGAGGAGACAAAGAACTCAGAGGAAAGAATTTATAGGAAGGAACTCAGAGTTCTTTGCTAAGATAAGGCTTAGCGGAGAACTCTACTGGCTTCCCAGGAAATCTCAGGGAGAAGGATATTGGAGAAAATCAAGCTGACCTCAGCTGACCAGCCAAAATTTGGCAGAAACTGAGCAATCTCTGCATAGTGCGTGGGAAGAGCCGGAACTCTCCAGACACACGGAATCTGGCCTTAGTCATGTCTTACTTCTAACAGCTGTGTAACACTGGACAATCTGCCCAACATCTCTGGGTCTTGGTTTCTCCATCAGTAGAGTAGTTTCTTCATCAGTGTAGGGACAGTTGTTCACTGAATTCTTTCCCACTTCTGAGTCTTAATAGATGTTGCTGCCAACTGGGAAAAGCTCAAGCCTGGCTACTGTGTGTGTTAGAATGTCCTCCTTTCCCAATCTGGGACCTGAGAGATCCTTCGACACCAAGGAACCATCCCCTCATGTCTGTCTAGGAGAAAAGATGACACAAGGGCATGGAGGCAACCAGGAGTGAGCCATGGAAGTTGGGAGCCTGGAGAAGTGCATCACGGTCATGGGGGATGGGGGACACAAGCCTTAGGAGGCCTGAGCCCAGACAACTGCTCCTCTTCCTCCAGGAGTTTCAAGGGACCCTGCAAAAAGGTGTCACAACTTCTAAAGACAGAAGGGAATCTATAACTTTGCCCTGATCGGGCTATACTGTCTGACCAAGGTACCAGGGGTTTTTGCTTTGGGATGGAAAGGCCTCCACACAGCGTAACTGGCATAGTGAAAGCCACCTACTCCTTGGACAGATGAAAAACAGGTGGCAAATTACAGCTTCTTTGTGTAGTCTGCTGGGGGGTGGAGGGGGGCAGTATTAGTCAGGGCCTGTTTGGGAAAACAGAAAACACGGCAGTTAGTTTAACAGAGAGAATTTAATCTAGAGAATTGGTTAGACTAGTATCAGGTGACTGAAAGGGGAAAAAAAAAAACACACATTGATGTAACAGAGTGGATAACCACAAAACACAGCTGCCAGCCCAAGGCAGGAACAAAGGGAGGTCAAGGGTTATGGAAACTTCAAAGTTTGGAAGAGCAACTGCCTGGGGGCAGGAGCTGGTTCCTGTACTTCCAAGGAGGGTGCTACCTAGCTGTGTATCTGAAAGGCATGGGGATGCTGTCCCTGGAATTATACAAAAAGGCTAGAAAGGGGCACTGACTTCTGCTGCCAGGTTGAAGCACTGAGCGGATGTTGCCAGGGGTAAGACCCAGTTCCCTGCTTGTTTCCTTCTAGCCTCCTATTGGCAGAACCAAAGGGGAAACAGCTAGCCAAGGGGATTGTAGCTTGCATAGCCCCAGTCCCGCACCACACAGTGGTATACACAACAACAACCTTGGGCCTGAGAGACGTTGTGGAGCAGTCTGTTTGCCAGCCACAGCATCCACAGCCTGTGGGAGGATAAAGAAATCCCACTGGTGCAATGTGAAAGCCAAGTTGAAGTTGGCTTTGATGTACTGCTTTGGGACCCATGGAATGCCCAAGGTCCTAAGTAGTTGGGTTTGGAGTGATACTCAAACTTGTCATGGCACTGGGCACTGAGAAGGTGGCCAAGTAATTCCAGGAAGAACAGCCCAGCTCACCAGAAACCAAGAAGAGGCCAGCCTGAGAGCTAGTCATCTGAGTCTCGGCACTTCCGCCCACCCTTTCCTTCCAGAGGGGAAGGGAAGCCACTTGTGAGGAACTCAGGTGGGGATGTGACCAGGTGTCTTTTATTTCTGCTGGAATGAAAAAGGATTGGGCACTCTTTTATTTCCACTAGAGACATCAGCAAAGTGGGGAGCATGAGAGAGGGCCGGAAAAAATGTGTCACTGGTCCACTTTCACCAGCACCACTGCTGATGAAACGATGGGACTAGGGAGCCCTTGCCTTCACAGACGAGGATACAGAAATGTAGTCCAGTGCAGCAGCCCTGTTGTGTGATTGTAGGGCCACTTTCTGGGTCTCAGCTTCTGTGTCTGGAGCAACTAAGGCACACAGGAGATGAGGATAAGGCAAGAGGCTGAGTGGGACAGGAGCTGGCCCCAGGAGCAGCCTTGGTGGGCTTGAGCCTCATCTAATGCAGGTGGCCCAACCGCAGCACGCTGACCTTTGGAGGCGGACTTGACTGAGGCTTGAGACTTTTCTGAGTGAAGCTCCAGCTGTATTCTGGTTTGTGTTTTCCCTGCGAGTCTGTCACGCCCATGTCTACATGACACCCGGGGCTTTGAGCTCTGAGCATATTTTTGAAAAGGAAAAATCTAGGTCAGGCAGTCACCATTGAAGCTGGATTTCAAAGGACTTTCCATTCCTGATCCTTCCCTTTGAACTTGGTCAAACCTTCCTTCTGGGCTGGTATTTCTTCCTCGGTATGAGAGCCCAAAGGTGAAAAATGCAGGGCAGCCTTCACCACAAAGGGTGGGGTTGTTTTTGAGCCTGATGAGTAAGTGGGGAAAAGTACTGGCAGCTGAGGCTGGCAGCCCCAGACCCGCCCAGGATAGCCCAGCTCTGCCCCAACACCTTCCCAGTCACTCACGGCACAAGCTGCCATTCCAAGAATTCCCCCCTTGAAACCACAAAGTGGTTAAAGCCACCACCCTATCCTTTTTACCTTCTGCCTCCTGATACAATCCCACAACATGTGGGTCATTCACAGAGCTCCCAACCTCAGCAATAAGTTCCAGCCCAGACAGAAGCACCGGCCTTGGCGCCCACATCCCCCTTCCCAGTACCTTCCCCTTATTACTGCCTGCCTGCCATGGCTCCTGTCTAGCCAGACCAACTCAGGCTAATTTCCTTCCAGAGGCTTTTCCTAGTGCAGTAACAGGGCAGAGTGACTGAAGGTTGAGGTATAAACTGGAAAGGAAGTAGAAAGTGGACTTTCTTTCTCTGGAATCCCAGGGAGTGAAGCACAGTTCCAAGAAACAACTATGTGTGATTTATTTTGTCCCCAGAGCCATCCAGCTGCTCCCCAGCATCCCTGGCCTTGAAATTTCTCAAAGGACTGGAGGCCAGCCTGGGCTCCATAATGAGTTCAAGGCCAGCCTGAATGACATAGTGAGACTGCCTCAAAAACAAACAAAAAAACAGAATGAAGAGAAAGTCTTGAGGCCCATGCTCCTTCCCTGATGGGAAGTGGATGTCTGCAGGTAGACACAGATATTCCTCCTAAGCTGAGGGAGTGGTTGATGGCCCATTGTGCCAGAGCTGGAGCCCCCAACAGGCTTAGTCCTGCTGGTCTGCAGAACAGAAAGGCAGGGTTCACAAGGCCTGGCTCTCCTTTGAAGTCCCCAGGACTGTCAGAGTTAGATTGGTCTGGCAGAGATGGATCTTTTCTTTTTTTTTTTTTTTTTTTTTTTTTTTGTGGCACTAGGGAATCGAACTCAGAACCTTGCGCCTGCCAGACAGGTGCTTAAGCCACTGAGCCAAACTCCTGGCCTTCATTTTGGGTTTTAATGTTCTTTTAGGTGTAAAATTTCACAAGGGCACTTATTTGGTTTTTGTTTTTATAGTGCTGGTGATAGAAGCCGAGGCCATGCAATTGCTAAGCAAGCACTCTACTACTGAGCTGCACCCCTAGGCCTGCTGCTATTAGAATTATATGATAATTGTGTCTTTTGAGAGGGTGCTGGAATGGTAGTTAATCTGTAGAATTACTACCTATTCCTACAAATGAAATAACACAGTCTGTAACCTTTGAGACTGGTTCCTTCCGTTCTGCACTGTGCCTTTGAGATTCACACAGGTCCTTGCATGAATCATATAGGTAAGTAGCATCTCATCATGGGCATGCACCACCATTTATTTATCTCTTCACCTGTTGAAAGAGATGTGGGTTATTTTGAGGGTCTCTGGGTAGTTATGAATAGAACTTCTAGAAACAGTCAGGTAAGGTTTTTGAGTGAATCTATGTTTTTATTTATTTACAAAAAATATTGACAAATGAGCTAGATCATACAGTAAATGTATGTTTAATTCTATAAGAAATTGCCAAAGTTTTCCAAAGTGGCTTTTAGTGATTTTCATTCTCACTAGAAACATACACACTTTCATTTTAACTTTGGTCTAGAAATAAAATCACCATCCCTGCCATGGTAGAGGGTGGAAACCCAATGAAATGAAATATAACCTCAGTCTAGGGTTGAGTTAGATGATGAGCCTGAGTGATTGTGAGCCAGTGGGGCTTTCCCCAAAACCCAGGTGCACCCAAGGCTTCAAGCACTTCAGACTGGATCTGTAGGTGGATGTGGTACAACATGAACATCAGGAGAGGGGATTGGGCTGTGTCAAAGGAGAACTGGACTTAGTGGGAACTCTGGTGCGTGCTGGTGGGCAGGCTTCTCCACTTCTCTGAACCTCAGGCTTCGAAGGTTAATTCTTACAGGTTCAATGTAGTCATGACATGCGGTATTTCAATTGTTACATGGACAGGCTTTGAGGAGAGGATCAGAAAAAGCTCTAAATAAGGGCTTAGGAACCATGTGTGGACACCTCCACACCATGTCAGTGTCAAGAATCCTTCAAGAAGTGTTGAGATAAAGATACTTTGCTCCATAGTCATGTGAAGTCTGAAGATGCTGTGCTTTGCAGTAGACCTATTTCTAGTAGAATAGAATTTTTCTCAGATTTGTGGGCCATGGAACAGCTTCAACCCAGAATGTAGAGCTCCATTCTGACAAAAGTGACCAAATAAAGTTGTGATTGTGTTCCTGAGCTTTCTCTCTGGACCATTTCTATAACTTGTGCCCCTAGGTTTGGATCTCTAGGAGTTACTTCTCTACTCCCCCGCTCAACAAGGAGTTCCCCATGTCAGAGTAGAGAGCTCAGCTCTGAATCAAGAAGACTTCGTTCAAAACTGAGCCACTTTCTGGCTTGATGACCTTGGACAAGTTACTCCTCTTGGTCTTACTTTTTCTCATTCTGTAAATGAGAATAATAAGAGCGTCTCCTTCATGGGACTATTCTGAGGGCTAAATGGATAGTTCCTGTGCCCTAAGGATGAGTCTGGCACACAGAATGTTTTAGCTTGTTTGTTTATTGCTTATTGAGAGGTTGTTTTTAATCTTCAAAGAACATCAGACTTCAGATCTCTAAGCTCTGTTCCTTCCATGCAACAGTAGAGCCTACATCATCCACTCCAGAAATTTAGTCAAGCAACATTGATTCATTAGAACCAAAGGCTATTGTGGAACAACCGGTTCTGCCTAAGTTCTGTCACTGAACCCAAACTGACTTCAATGTCAGCTCTGTTATGGTAGAAGACCAGAAATTCTGAATCTCCTCATAGCTGCTGCAAGAGTCAACCCCAGTCTAGGTAGAAGGCTTCTGAGAGGCTGTACAAAGGAACAAGAGGTCTGCATGCTCTTCCCTCCACCTGAGTAGGTCATCACTTTAAGCCCCTTTTTCCTACAAGAAATCTAAACTCAGGTCTTAAATGGCAAGGCTTTGCTTCTGGTGATATGAGGCAAGGGAACAGTCAGCCCTCCACCCACAACTAGTAAATGAACAAACAGCCTCACATGCACCTCAATAGATTGCTGAAAACTGCATGATAAAATGGTGGTTGTGAGGTAGTCTTTGTTTCCCAGAGCCACAGGGTTATAACTGGTGACCAGTGCCTTGATCAGCAGTGATTCAATGGCAAATTTATCACAGTTTCAATCAACTAGATCATAAAAACAAATATGTACTGGATATCTCTATAATCACTTAAAACACTCAAGTTATGCTCCAAATCCTATAAAATGGGCATAAATATAACCAAACACTTTATTATGTGAAGGGAAGCAATGGCCTAAACACAATATATGGGCAGCTATGAAAAATACAACCTTGTCATAAATTTAAATTAAAACAAATATTCTAGACTTAATGAACGTGAATTAAATATTTAATTAATGCCAGTTTTCCCTACTTGTTGAGAATTCAAAATGAATTTGGGGTGGATGATTTGGGATGGGTAGCTCAGATCTTTTTCTAAAACTGCTCTAGGGAATGCCAAGTTGTACTTTTGTCCCCAGTAAGTGAAGGTCCCTCAGAGGAGCGGCAACATCCAACCCAATGAAGCAAACATGGTTTAGGGTGATGTTCACCCCGAGGGGGCACGTTGTCAGCAAGGTGGCTCCCCGAAGCGCTCCTGCCACCTCTTCCACCACTTGCTCTACACAAATGCAGGAAAGTTGCTTGCTCTGTCACCTGGCAGGTGGGATTACCTGGTTACTGCACCAAGGAAGAGAGGCAGCCTTATGAACTGTTACAGAAGTGCCTCAAGGGAGTATTTGAATGGGAACCATGGGAGTGTGGTTGGGCTGTCCATGCCTAGGGCACTTTGTAACACTCTACTTTAGTACAGACTGTCAGAGTCCTGGAATCTACATGCTAACCTGCCCCTTGGTAGTTCTGGTGCACACTGGGTTTGAGAAGCCCTGGAACGGAATCAATTTTCACCCCATCCTGCTCCTGACCATGCATAACTAACTACCACCATCCCTTCAAGTACACAACAAAATTGAGCACACTCTCATCTACAGCTAAACTTAAAGTCATCTCTATTATGCAAGTAATGTAGGAACACATGTTGGTTGTTTAAAAAAAAAAAAAGTAGAACAAAGCCACATATAAAGCATACAAAAATAAACATCTTCCCCTGCTCCCAAGCTCCCTGCTTCCTGAGAGGGAAGCCCCATCAGTCATAACTTGTGCATCTTTCCAAATCAATTTTTGAAAATGCATTTGCATGTAAAATCTGTATTGATATTAATGGTATTATTCTAAAATAGGAGGAAGGGCAAAGCTGGATGAGGAGATAAGCAGGGGCTGTCATTTACAAAGACTCCAGGACAGCAACAAATAATTCCCAGAACACTGTGTGTGAAACTTCTTGTTGGTTTCCACCAGACATGGACTACATGTAAGGATGCTGACAGCACAAGGAGCCCACTACTGTAACTCTTCACGGTAACCCACTCTTGTCTTCTACACCAGGGTGCATTTTAATTTTTGCTCTTTTTCCATCTTGTTCAGCCTGAGTTCACTCTGTAGAGCCAGTTTTCACTAGTTCATCCCTTCACCCCTCACTTTTCAAATAAACTTTGGCACCATTTTTGGTTTGTCTCATCCAATTCTTTCTTTGAGGCAAGAAAGACATAGAATACATTTAATTGGTTACCCATTTTTAAAGGATCTACCCAATAACAGCTCTCCCTGCATTGGGGAGTACATGTGTGTTTGTGTATGTGTGTGTGTGGTGTTGGGCATCAAACCTAGGATGTCACATATGCTAAACAAGGCTATACCACTGAGCTACATCCCTGGCACTTGGTTTTTGCACTTTAAAACATGCCTAGAAAAAAATACATGCCTAGAAATAATTCTATGGTTTCCTCATTGTTTTTTTCCTGCTGCACCATATTCTGTAACATGGCTACACCAAGGGTTATTCAATTGCTTCTCTATTGAAGAACATTTAAACTCACTATTTTTCCTGGTTATTGACCATGTTATTTACATATGTAATTCAGAATCTATCAAGTACTTCCCTGGCCAGAAACAGAGCTAAGAACTGAGAGAAAAGAAGCAAATAGGCTTGCATATCATTCATGGTAGGGTAGGCAGCATTTTGCTGGCTCTCCCTACTTCAAACAATTACCAGACCATTAACTCTGGCATTAGCATCTTACTAACACGCATGTACCTTATCTGAGGGCCTCTATCACTTCACACTGGGAATAACTGCCCACCTATTCACTCCATCCAGGTGTGTCTAGTTTGTGCTACCAGATTGCTCTTTTTAACCCATCATTTGTTTGGATCAATCCCACTAGTCCTGCAAATTAGGCATGCCAGCTTCTGCTCCTAGCGTGGGTGCTCTCTCTCTCCAGCTTTTACCTGCCTTTCCTGCATTTGCTTCCTTTGTCCTTTCCATCGATCTTATGTCCCAACTAGAATTTTCTGCCCCCAGATGAGCCCCATGGGTAGGCAGGGGTAGCCAGAGCTGCAGAAGGTGTCATTCCCACAAAACTGTCTGCTGAAGCCCCACGATGGCCACTCCTCCATGAAAACTGCTCTGTGCTCATGCCTGCTGCCAACTTCCCTCCATCCTTTGCTCCCACGAAGCATTAGGTGCTGATGTTCCTAACTCCAAACAGGTTACAGTTCAATTGCCTGCAGCTCTCCTCTTCCCCATGGGATGATCAGCTCCTCAAGGACAGGGACTTCTGAATGCATCTGTGGACATCAGAGGCCACCGTGTGACAAGCGTGTTTCCAGGGAACACTGGCCTTAGAATCGCCAAAGCTTACCTCTGCCTTCAGTGCCAGTGCAGACGCTGTTCACCTTGCTTCAGAGTTGTGTGTCCTGTGTAAGACCATGCTGAGAACCTGATGAAAACGATGAGCCCCCTTCCCTATAAAATCATGCAGACACAACTTCAGGGGGTGTTACAGATACCCCCCCAAAGCCCAGGCTCTCAATTTAAGAAGTCTGCTTAACTCAGTGATTTCCAGCCTTCAATGGGCAATAAGATCACCTGGGAACTTAAAAAATACAGATACCCAGAACTGCCTGGCAATAATTCTAATACAACAGGTCTGGGGCAGGACCGAGGCATGGAGTTGTTTGAATCTGCAGCTGGATAGAGGACTACTGCAACTTGTCTCCTCATCACTGACCTCCAGCTTTTCCTCCTTTACCCACATTTCTAATCCTGGGACAGCCCCATGGCCCTTTCTGCCTCCTTTGATTCCCTAGCCAGGACTCAGCTGCTGTTGCCATGATGATGATTAGGGGTAGATGAGGTGGCTTCATGTCTTACTAGAGTCACCTCTCCTCAATTATCATCCTCACAAGGTTCACAGACAATCTCTAGGCCATATCCCATGTCCTATTGGAGGGGGCATCTGAAGCAGTCAACCCCATCCTTCCCACCTGGGAACAGCTGTATGCCCCATTAACTGGGCTGCTCCTTTGCACTTAGTTGCAGATTAGTAATAGAAGGAGCTGTTATTCTGTCCTGTCTTAGGAAACAATTAAGATGAGAAAGGATCTCGGGCAACCACATGGAAAGGTCTACTCCAGCACAGGGCGTTGATATGTCTATGAGAATCAGAGGGGCAGTGGCACTGTCCCTGGAGTGTACTTTAGGATTTTCAGAACAAGAAACTCTATAATCAATATTAAGAGACAGCGTGGGCAATTGTGATTGATTAAGTGAAGCACTCAAATAGAACGATCACAGTCTAATTATTGCTCATGGCTGACCCAGGTATCCTCTAAAGTTATATTTTAAAAAAGTGATGTGAGGCTCTCCCTGGTTCTTGGGAGGAAGAGTGGGAAAACAGTGACTAGGAGAGGGGATCTGGGGCAAAAGGAGGAACAGCAAAACCATGCCGTGATGTCTTGCACAGATGGTCAAAGTGTCCCCTTTTACCTCCTATGACTTTGCTGCTGAGCAAGGCCCTGCATACCTGGACCAGTCAGACTCCTCTGGTGGAATGGGCTGAGACATTTCAATAGCAGTAACCTGAATCAACTACCTTTTAGTTCTGACTAATAACCAGTCTCCCAGGCTGTAGCTTGCCCTTACCAACTACATTATTCAGTCTATCCTAGATTCTTCCAATAAATTCCCTTTTTGTTTCACTTAATCAAGCTGGTGTCCATTGTTTCCAAACTACACAAGCTCACCAATCCATGGCTCCAAAGGTCTGAGAAGTGAAAGGTAATGAGACTGTAGCCCATCTTCTGACACAGCTGGATCTAGGCAACGAAACAGCTTCAGGTCTGCATGGAGGCCTGAGGTACAGTGGAAGTCAAGGCAAAACTGAATGGAGATAAAGACCTCAGACATGGCCAAGTTCCAGATATCCATGAGGTCCATGGATGAGGTTCATAATGTCAGCCAACCGCAGACCACAGGAGTGACCCCTGCCCCCAGCAAGGAGAGATAATATAGCAGCAGGGCAACTGCTCCATTTTTGTAGTACTTAAGCCAATCACATAGAAATTTCCTTCTGTGGCATTCATACTAGTTTCCTAGGGTTGCCACAGGAGATTACTACAAACTGAGTGGCTTAACCACTTAACAGTTTACCCCACATTTGTTTACATACTATTGTGGGTCTTGCTTGGGCAGGTGTCGTTTCAACCAGTTGATTCTTGTATTAAATACATTTGATAATTTCCTGTTATATTATCTTATAAAGTTAAGGGAAAATGCAATCTTTAGTCATTGTGTGTTTGAACAATTGGACTGGCAAGTGTTTAAAACAAGAGAAATTTAACCTCTCACAGCGTGGAGGCCAGAAGTCCAAAATTAAGGTGCAGCAGGGCCATGTTAAGTCTGAAGCCTCCAAGGCAGAACCCTTCTTTGCTTCTTCCATTTTCTTGTGGTTCTAGGAATTCTTGGTCTTAGGATAGCATCACTTCCAGCTCTAGTTCTGTTTATATATGACCTTCTTTTTATGTTTATGTATCTCAGATATCTCTCTTTTCTCTTATAAAGATACCAATTACTGGATTGAAGACTCACCCTAAAAACAGCATAAACACATTTCAAGATCCTTCACTTAATTGTATCTGCAAAAACCCAAAGGTCACCTTCACAATTCTAGGAGTTTACATTTGAACATAACTTACTTGGACCTCTATTTGACCCACTTGTATAATTGGTATCTAGGAATAGAGTCAGCCTCTGCCTCCTCCTCTGACCCCCACCCCTTGCCATAGGCAGGTCACTAACATCCCAGAAAAGCAGGATGCATCGTATGGAGAGAACCAGCACTACAGGAAGCCTAGTTAATTAAGATAGCTGCAGAGTTAGAATCAGGTTAGGAGAAATCTAGGCACAAGGGTAAGTCAAAGTCAAAATATACTGTAGTTCAAAGGCTATGGGTATGACTGCCATGACATCCAGATCCCACACTCACAGTATAGAGGTACAGCAGTGCTTTTTATGTTCCATGCCATATATTCCAGGTGAGAAATGCCCCGTAGGCAACCCTTCACAATACGGAAACACATGGTGGAAGAGTTGGTAAACAGATGCTTAGCCTCTCACCCTTTAGGAGCAAATTCTTAGGTGCATTCACCCAAAGAAGGGCCTCATTAGGCAGAGACCAACTGCTTACTATGGGAAACAGCTCAACAATTTTCTATCGGCTCTTGTCCTTTGCCAGTATCATTCTCCTTGGTCCACCCTAGTCCTTGCCTCAGGCACTGCCTTCAAAGGAACCCAAACTAATTCCACTGGTACCAAAAGTGGTCCTAAACAGCACTAGTTATGATTCTGAAACTGGATCATTTACTTTTGCTGTGTAAACTAGGAAATACTGATCTTTCCTGAAAGCATGTCGAGAGACCCACATTCCCTGCAACCATATGGTAGACTGCTAAAAATTAGGCATGGGATTTAATCATGCACAATTTCAATAGATTTCTTATGCTAAAATTAAGCCCATGAGAGGGAAGGAGTAGACTCTACAGCCTAGGATAGGGCATGGAAGTGCATGTGTGTGAGAACGGAGCTCTCAGACTCACTATAATCCTGTGGGCTGACAGAAGCATCTTCTTCCCCTCAGAAGGCAAAAGAGCCACCCACTGATAAGATCCAGCCCACTGAGTGGGTACCAAAGTCCTCAGCTGATATCAAGCTTGTCTTCCGCTATCCAACTGAGTAAGAAAAAAAAGGTACAAAGCAATGTGAGAAAAAATGAGCCAGGTGTGGTGGAACATGCCTGCAATCTTAGCACCCTGGGAGACTGAGGCAGGAGGATCACAAGTTTGAGACTAACCTGGACAACTTAGTGACTTAATGAGACTCCATCTCAAAAAAAAAAAAAAAAAAAAAAAATTAAAGACTGGGGGTGTAGCTCAATGTAAAGGCCCTGAGTTCAATCCCAAATACTGAAGAAAACAATCTATCACTACAGACCCTAAGATGAAGGAATGTATAAATGTATTTATGTCTATAAATTTGACTAATTAAATGAAATGGACAGATTCCTTGAAAAATCATAAACCACCAAACTCAGTAAGAAATAGACAATGCAAATAATCCTAGATATATTTTAAAAATTTATAGTTAAAAATCTTCCAACAAGCTGGGCATGGTGACACATGCCTGTAATCTCAGCACTCAGGAGGCTGAAGCAGGAGGATTGCCATGAGTTCGAGGCCAGCCTGGGCTACATAGTGAGACCCTGCTTCAAAAAAAAAAAAAAAACCCATAAAAATCTTCCAATGAAGAAAACCTCTGGCCTATATTACCTTACTGGAAAATCTACCAAACGTTTAAGAGAGCAACAATACCAATCCTATATAAACTTTTCAGAGTAAAACAGAAGGAAGCATGGACTTCTGCTTTTAGAAAGGTGAAATAAAATTACTTTCTTCTATTCCACTTAAGTGGAGTTAAAATGCAAACAAAAACCCAGAAGAAATAAAGAACAAAAAAGAAATGTTAGAAAAGAAAAATGCAATGAACAAAATTTGAAATCGCAATGGATTATCTCTATTAAGATAAAATGGAAAGGTTAGAGGAAACAATGAATAGATTCAAGGACAGAAAAATAAAAACGACCTCATTTGAACAACATAGAGAACACAGACTAAAAAAGAATCAACCTCTGTTCCTCAGGGAACTGTGGCATTATACCAAAAAGCTCTAATATTTACCATTCATGTCATGGAAGTCCTGAAAACAAAGGGAAAAACTTTTCAAGGACTGAAAAAGTACTTGAAGAAGTAATGGCTGGGAATTTTCTAAATATTGCAAGAAACATAAAGCTATAAATTTGATAAGATGAACAAAAACCCTGCACAGGATAACTCCAAACAAATTCATATCAAGACACATCATAATCAAACTTCTGAAAATGAAAGAATAAGAAAGCAGCAAGAGTTAAACAATGTCAATTTGAATAAGAGTAGATTTCAGAAACCAGGAAGAAACAGCACAACATTTAACTTTTAAGAAAAGAACTGTCAACATGGAAATTATATATTCAGAAAAGAAATCCTTTAGGAATGAAGGAGATAGTCAAGAAATTCTCCAATGAAGAAAAATTGAGAGAATTTGTTGCCAGGAGGTCTACCCTAAAAGAATAGCTAGTAGAAGTTCTCTAAACAGAAAGGAAAAGACAGAAGAAATTTTGAAACATGGGAAAGGGAGAAATACTAACAGAAAAATAAAGTATGAGTAAATAACCATTTCTTTTTTGTTTTTGAGTTTTCTAAATTATATTTGATGGTCAAAGCAAAAATTACAGCACAGCCTGATTAAGTCATTGATACAACACTCGAGACAATTATGTTAAAAATGAAAGAGGAAAGAGTTTTAAAGAGAGATAAGACTTCCAAAGTCTACTCTAACTGAGAAAATGGCACTACCTGCTGATAGTGATAAACAGCGGGAAGAGAAACCACTGTAAAAGGTTATTAACAGATACGTGGAAAAAACAGGGATTAATCAGAGTGGATTTTTAAAGTGACTCAACTATATTCTGTCTATAAGAAACTCACTTCAAATATAACAATATAGAGGTAAAGAATAAAAAAGATACATGCTAGCACTGATAAAAAGAAAAAAAGCAGGTACGGTCATATTAATATTAGGTAAAGTTTACTTTAGAGCAAAGATAATGCCCAGACACAAAGAAAGGCCTTATTCAGTAAGAAAAGGTCCTAGCAGTCCTAAAAATGTATGCATAAACGACCTTAAACATGCACACGCAGACAGCACAACTGCAAAATATGTGAAGACAAAACTGAAAGAAAAATAGGTAAATCTACAATTATGGTTGGAAACACTAACATCCTTCTTTTAACAATTGACAGAACAGCTAGACGGAATATCAGTGGGATACAGAAGAGCTTGACAACACTATTAACCACCAGCAGAATACACATGTTTTTCAAGTGTCTTAGATCCAGTTAAACCATATTCTGAGTCATAAAACAAAACTTAACAAATTTTTAAAAATTTAAATCACACACTGTGTTACCTGACCACAACTGAATCACATAAAAATCAATAAAATAAATACAACTGGAAATAGGCCAAACACTTGAAATTAAGCAACACACTTCTGAATAATTCATGGG
>RJWM01028032.1:0-26123 GCA_004363535.1 Dasyprocta punctata | reverse complement strand
CTTGTAGTCCTCTTGCTTCAGCTACCCAGAGTGCTATGATTATACATATGATCCCCACGCCTAACTGTGGACATTGTACTTTAAAGTTTTATTGCTATTGTGAATGATCTATTATTGTCTATTTCCTACTTGCTTGCATCTGATGTAAATCATTTATTTTTATAAATTGATCTTGTACTTGGCAACCTTGCTGAACTAAATTATGACTTCTAATAGTTTGTTGATTTGCTTGTTTTTTTTTATGTTGATGATCATATATTTACAAACATGACAGGCAGGAAGATTTCAGAAGTTCTTCCCAATATGGTTATAGTCTGTGTTTAATGATATTTGCTAGTTGAGCCCTTCCACCATTCCCCATCTGGTACCCCAATTCTGACAACTGAGTGTCTCTCATGATCCTAAGGCCTTGGTCTTCTGTACACTCACAACGTGGTAACGAGTCCCTTCTTCCAACCCTTTGAATAGTAAATTGTCCAATTCCTAGCCGATGGAGGAGTAATGACCCTGTTTTTTACACACACAGTATTCCTCTAACCCCTTTCTCCTGGTGTGATGTTTTGATAGCTGGTTACAGACCTCTCTGATGCAGACAGCTTTTCTGAATTATCTCTGTATTCTATGCAGCCATTTTTGGGTCCCAAAGGACATTTTGTGTATGATCATCAGATCAGATTTAGGTTTGCCTCTTATTTCTGTCCTGGGGTACATGGAGCAAGTGGCACAGCTTCTTAGAGTATTATTTCTTCATTTGTAAAAGTAAGCCCGTAGGTAAAGTGCCTTTTCTTCACACTGTGACACTGACCACCTGTACAGTTTCCCTCCTGGCTCTGAGGTTTGTTTCTATCTTCTTCAAGAACTTTGTGTCTTTAGATTCAATTGAATCTCAGCAACTGCAGCTGGATCATTTTTCACGTGCTTTCCCACTCACTCCAATAGCTCAAGCTCCAAGTTCTGGCTACAGATTATTGTCTAGTTTCCCTCTTGTTAATTGGGCAGTGCCTAGATGCATGACATGTATGACCCAGGGGATGTGCCGGGGAGCATGACTCTGATGAATGATTGCATATGTGGTAGGGAATAACTTCAGATTTTGGAATAAAGGCAACCAGGTGACTTGGTGTTCTGGCAGTTTGCCTATGTATTATGTGGTGTTTGGGTGTAGCAAAATAAGCGAGTGGTCTGGCTGGTTCTAATAGAGGCCTTTATTATAGCAAAGAACGTCTCAGCTAGCCACACCTTGTCACCTACTAATAGAGGTACCTCAGAGGGATAATTCAGGTCAGCAATAAAAGTGAACTGTGTACCTACAGAAACTTCACCAATAGCTCCTTCTCTTAGCAACAGATCTTTCTGAGTTTCTGTGGTTCAGTGACAGATGTCACAAGTGTTTAAGCCCACGAATGGCAGGTTGTCTTCCTTCCTTCTAACCAGCTGAAGGGATGGGGGTAGGTGAGACAAGAAAAGGGTGTGATAAGAGCAGAGAAAGGGAGGTGGAGTCCTCCAAGGGAGGAGGAAGTATCCAAGTCACATCAGCATCCCTGAGAGTGCATGAAGATGCAGAGCCTGTAGGGACAGAGAAACTGGCAGCTGACCAGGGACGTGGGATGGTGATGGTATTTAATGTTGCATAAGCAGTGTGGGTTTTAGTTGGCAGTGGGCTCCACCCCATTCAACAATGTGATGCGACTGCTACAAACAACTCTTTTGAGCTATGTTAACCAAAGCAAAGGAGCTAGAAAGAAGTGGCAGTGTCCCCTCTCTGCATACCACTGCATTCATTCCTGAACATCACATTTAAGGGAGCTCAAGACAAGCAGGGATGGATCCTGAAGAGTCCTGCGACATGCTGGTGAGTGGGGGCTGTGAGCGTGTCACAGAAGGGGCAGCCTCAGGGGCACAGAATACTGATCCTGGATATCTTGGGATCAGACTTGATCTGAGCTCTTGGGGGTGGAAACAGAACCTAAAGAGGAAGAGATCAGGGAGGTCATACTTTAGCTCCCAAGGAAGAAGGAAATGTTCCAAAAGGCTGGTCCAAGATAAAATGGCTGGGAGTTCCTCATTAGGTAGTACCCAACCACTGCCACTTGGTTGTAGGAAGGGTTCAAGCAGTTGCACAGGTGTTTTTCTAAGTCCCTGGAATCAATGGTTCTAGTGGGAAAAGGTGTTCCGTGTGGGGTACACAGTCCCTCCGCTCTCACGGAGATGTTGAAAGGCATTTATTCAGTCATTAGCCTCTGTTACTGCAGGTACTTCGCTTGGTGAACGCGGAAGATGGCACAGTAGCCCATGCAGGAGAGGCCCAGAGGAAGTGGGGAAGGGCAAGTTAAGGGGGAAGAAGCAGAGGGAGAGAGGGGGAGCGGGAGCGATGCCTCATGTTCTGACGCCACCGACTCACTGTGGCTAACCTCAGTCATGGTCTTCTCAGGTCTCTTCATGAAGGGGACTCATGAAACGCCAGCGCCTTTCTTTCCACAGCTTACAGCTTGCCTGCGAATGAATCTGTTAGGCATTACGATTTTAACATTGCTTGGTTTTGGGGAGGTGGCCATTGTAGAAGGCCCCTCTGCCACCTTCTTGCATAACTGTGAGCACAGCAACTGAGTAGGCTTTTTACAGCAAGACCAGCAAACAGGTGACTGAGGGATCTACGCTAGGCCTTGCACAGCTCCACTGAAGCCAAAGGCACGGTCCCCTTTCCCGAGGCGCAGGTGGCAGCCCCGGTGAGCACGGCGACCGGACGGGCCGGGAGGGCAGCCCTGCGTCCCGGGGCCAGGCGGGGTTCATCGGGGCGGTCTGGCCGTGCAGAGACGCGCAGAGCCCGCGGCGGAAGCCCACGCTGCCGGCGAGGGCAGGGGACGCGGATCTCGCGCCTGTCGTGGGGCTCGGGCGCGGGCGCGGGCGGGCGCGGGCGGGCGGGAGGAGGGCGCGGCGCGTGCGCGGGGCCGGGGCCTGCGCGCTGCCCGGGCGGCTCCACTGCGCGCGCGCCGACCCGCGTGGGCCCGGGCAGGTCGGGCAGCGGCTCGGCGCGGCGGGACGCAGTGGCGGCGGGGAGGGAGCGCGCTCGGCCTTTCCTCCGCGCCCCGCGCCCCGCGTCCCCCAAAGGCGGTCACAGAGGACCGGCACCAGGCAGGTGGGGCGGGGGCCGCGCGGCGGGCGGTTCGGGGCGGCCGCGAGCGGGTCTCGCCGGCCCTCCGTGGGCCCCGTGTCGGAGGCCTCCCTGGGGCGGCGCGGCCCTCCGGCGGGGTGCGGGTTTCTCGTCTCGGGCGCCGTCGGGCCGGCTGACTTGCGGGTGAGATGGGGCGTGCGGGCCGCGCGCCCCGCCGCCCTGCAGCCCCGCGGACCTGGACGCCGCGCCGCGCACCCGGCCTCCTTGCGTCTCGCACTTGTCTCTCCTTGTTTGAGTCATGGGGAAACCATTTGTCTGTGGGCATTCCGAGCTGAGTCTCCTTTCTCCTTCCCGACCTTTGCTGCCCTGAGATCCCTTAATTCTGACTCATCGGCGTTGGGCAGAGAAGTTGGAAGAACACTTGAGGTAGGACCGGTCTGCCGCAGAGCGTGTCTTAGCCTGCATCGCTGCGGATTGGATTGATGGGTTTGTAATGCTCGCGTTCTGTTGAATCAGTGTGAGGTTGGCCACTTCGTCTGGAGACTCTGTAGGCCACTTGGATCTCACCTCTGTTGTGATACAGTGTTTCCATATGTATCAGGGAGCGACGCTCTGGTGGGTTCATAAGGTGCCGCATGTTCCAAGCTGGTTCGTGGCTCACGCTGTAGCATGTCATGGTGTAAAACAGTGTATTTCAAACAGTTCAGCAAAGAAACACCTTCCTCCGTAGAAATACCAAACACAGCAATTGAGCTTCACTTTCACTTTGACAGTTGGCGTTTAGCCTCCTCCTGCGTGGTGTAAAGTTGTCTGAATAGAAGAGCAGGAGGTGCAGGATGTATAACAACTATGGAGGGAAAGTAGAGACTTGAAAGTGTCAGAAGTCAGACTATCTATCTATCTATCTATTTATTTATTTTTGTACTGGGGATCGCACTCAGGATTGCCAGGCAGGCGCTGTGCTGCTGAGCTATATCCCCGGCCCGACCTTTTTCGTTTTTCAGATTTAAAATTATCCTCATTCCATTTTATCTTGCTAGCATAAGTGTGATGTGTGTGTGTGTGTGTGTGTGTGTGTGTGTGTGTGTAGGATAATGCTTTCATTTGATAAGGACTATCTGGGCTGTTAAGACTGAACCTTAGAATGTAATGAATGCTTTTATTGCTGTTTCATAGATGATTTAGCACTATTTGTAAGATTTATTTCCAACATTTCAAGCTTATTAGACAGTCCCACTAGCAATTAGAAAGTGATAATTCCATAATGTCTCATTCTTACAACATCTCAAAATTTGAAAATTACACTAGTCATCTTTAGTTTATAGGGTCGGCTTTGCTCTTTCTCTGACTTTAAACTTATAGGCATCTGATTACTTTTAGCAGACTGTTCCCTTGTTAATTATGTGTCATTATCCTGTTGTGGCCTTGCTTAGTGCATTGGCCTTTTATTTGTTTCTTGCTTCGGATGTCTGTGTATTATTCTCATATCTAGAGAGTGAGCTGCACTGTTTTCCTTCTGTACTGTTCAGTAGAACTCTCTACATGGAAAGAAGTTTGTTCTTTCTGTACCATGTAGCCATAGCTCACCTACAACTTGAGATTTTGAGCACTTGTACTAGAGCTCGAGCAGTGGAGGACTACATTTTAAATTTAATTTAGACCACCGCATGTGGCTTGTGGCTATGTGGTTGGACATCACAGCTTTTAATCACTAGTGGCCCAGGAATCCTCTGTTGTATTGTGTCTGCTCTTGTGGTCACAGCACTCATAGGTGTTGCACAGTACTGGAGGCTTTCTTATAAAAATGCAGCACTAGGCTGTAATCTACAAGAGGGCAAGGGTGCATCTATTTTCTTTACTCAGCATGTCCAGTTTAGGACTTAGTAAGAAACACTCAATAAATATTAGTTGAATGCATACCTGAACTTGAGAACAGGTATCTTACCTTTGATATCTTCTCTAGGGCCTAGAGCTGCCAATACCTGTTTAGTGATCAAACACGTGTTTTGCAAGTAGCAAATAAAAACATCTTTAAAGGGATGCTTTTTATATGCTTACTTGCTCCATTTTGTTTTTGAATCTCATGAAATACTCATACTTTCAATACCTCTTTAATGAGTGAGCCGATGTTTTGTAGGAGCAAATAAAAGAGTCATTGGAGATGTGCCTTGTATATGTGTATTTCATTAGTTTTGTTTTGGAATGTCATGAAAATAAAGATTCATGATAAATCGCTATGGGAAATCGAATGAAAGTGCCTCAGGATGCCAGCAAATGTGGGGGCATGGGTGCCGCTTAGGTCTCAAGGCTGCAGCTCTTGAACCATTCCACGTAAATCTGAGGGAGTCTGCTGGCCTCGATGAGGCTCTTTCTTGGGGCTGTACTCCACCAGAACCACACTGGTGAAATTGGTGGATACTTCTTACCACTTCTGAGTTATGGCAGAACCCGGGGTCCTTGAAAATCATCAGATTTTAGAGCCTTGTTACCACATGCTTTTATTCAGAACTAACTTGGTTTGAGGGAGTAACATGGAATTTCCATATAGTTAAAAGTTTGGGGGAATTTGCTTATAGTTACTGTAACTATCTGGACATAGGTAATTAGGACTGATTTTTTATCCTAAGGTTACATTGCATAATCAGTTTTTAATCAGTTAACTGTAGGAAGATTTGGATTAAAACTATATATTCAACTTGGGTCAATATAGCGCTACCGAAATTCTGGGTGTTGTGGATCTTCAGATCGAGAAGTTCTTTTCGGGAAGCACTGTGAGACTATATAAAAGTTTATAAGTGTATAGTTTTCTTTGTGAATGAAAGGTAGAATATTGGGGTTTTTTTCATGGAGGGAAAGAAATGAGACTAAGGAAAAATGCCACAAAGATGTAAAATACAAAGAATATTTACTGCATTGATCTGATAATACTATACCTTCTTTGGTTTGAAGTATGTAAAACAATGAAGTTGATTACATCTCATTGGGTGGATTATCTTCCCACCCCAGATGTAGAATTTGAATATTTGTTAAATATGTGTAAGACACAGTTTTGCTCCTGTAGTAACTGGTAGTTGTATCAGATGCAGTTCTTCTTATCTTAAAGATTCTCAACAATCTACAAGGAAATTTAAGGTGTTCTGGAAATCACATTTAACAAATATTTTTGAATAGTACTTTCTATCCTTTGAAAGAGAAGTCATTTGATGGCTCTTCTTAACTGATTTAGAAAGATAACCACTTTCCTGAAGAATTAAGAGTATTAAAAATATTTCTGAGTTCCACTGTGTGATTATAATCTTCTTGAAACACAATTTTAAGCTCCTTTTTAAAATGTCAGTGCTCATGGAATTGGATGATTTGGTCTTTGATCAAGTAGTTAAGAACACTTCAGGATGGCTCCCAAATCCTGGTTCAGTCTTATCTCTTACTGCTTTTCCAGTCATATGCCTAGTTTCAAATTGGTGTCCTTTTCATATGATCCTCTTTTTAACTTCTTCCTAGTTTTCAAAATTTATTTTTTGTAACTTATTGGCGGCCATACCTTTTCCAGTGTACCATTTCCAATTTTTGGAAGCTTCTATAGCAAATTTTCTGGTACTCATGTGATTGAATGCATTCCATTATGTTCATAATCTATACTTTCAGTCATTTTTAAAATACATTATAACTGGTTAACATTATAAACTAACCAACATGGACCATCTGTTACTCATTCTTGTAATCTCTGAAAAAACTAGTGTTTTGTACTTAGTGATTCCTTAATAGATACTTAATAGACTTTCAGTTCCTTTCTTCTGAAGAAAGCTCATACCCTGTGTAGAATATTGCTAAGATTTATTGCTAAGCAAGCGTGGGCCAGCAAGTAGGAATCCTGAGTTAGAGAGAGGCTATAACGTGGAGGAGGGCTGTCTTTGTAGTGTGCCTTACTGATCATAGTGTTTGGGAAGATCACTACTTCTATTTTAACACCAATTCCTTGACTGTCTCATTTTCGTATTTTTGTGGCAAGGTGAATGTTAAAATGATTCAGAATATTTGGGGCAAGTAATTTTTTTGGCAAGTAATTTTAGTATCCAAGAAAATTTAAAGACATGTAAAATAGAAACAAGTGGATTAGGTTATTTAATATATACCTGTTCATATAAATGCATGCTCCTTGATGAAAAAGAAAGAATCTTACTCTGACCAGTTGTTGCTAGTATGTTTTGCAAAAATATGAGTCAAATTCGGAAGAAGTCAGTTAACTAAAAGAAGTAACAGTTTCCCTGGAGGGACGGTGGGATGGTAAAGGTGGTTATTAGTATAGAATTGGTTAACCAAGCATAATTGAGCACACACTGAGTAATAGGTAGCATAATCTGCTACTAGCTGAAGCTATCATTAACTATTTTAATTTTTCCTATTCTTGCTAATGAAAATAATTACAACAATTAAATTTTATTTTGTAATATGATTTTCTGCTTGTATTTAAAAATAGATACAAGGATTCACATTTCAGACTTGAAAGATCGGATTCTAAAGAAACTATGAAGTTTCTACTTTCATAGGCCAGTTTAACTTTGAATTTTCTCTGCTTTTTATGTTATTTCTGAGATGTAAATTAGGGGATAGCACAAGCTTAAGAGAAAATTAAGCACTCAACTTTTTTGGGATAAAGAGGTAGTATGAACAGTAGAGTTTAAAAGGTATAGCCTTCCACCCTCTGTTAGGGTAGAATAAACAGTCTGTATATTGTTAAGTGAAGGACTCTCCATAAGCTCTTATACTTGTAAAAGTGATGAAGTTAATTTTCAGTAAAATTTTGTGGGGCATCAGAAAATAGTGGAAGCACCCTAATGTAGATTATTTTCATGTGATGAGCATATGGCACAAGCTACTGGATAAGAAATGATCTGACCTCTGTCAGCATTCTGCGTTAGATTCATCCACAGGGCTAATATGCCCCTATTTGCTACTGTAAGAGGTGTCACCTGTTTAGATTAGCTCGATATTTTATACCTTTGCATGTATTTCAGTTTATTGCTCCTGGATTTTGTCTAGGGAGATTAACTATGTTGTTGACTGTGTAAGAAACAACATGAAGCAGTGCACCTTTCTTAAACAATAGTTTGTCCAGAGGAATTTTTTCTCTATCATGAGAGATTCTTGAAGGTTGCAGTTGAAAATGTCAGTGGGTTAGACATTAAAAGAACTTTAGGATTTTTGTAATTGGAGGTAATCATTGTAGGTTGCACACATTGAAATTAGAAATGCTTTTTCCCTCCCCTTTTTCATTATAGGTGGCTTTCTAGAAAATGACCATAGAGGACCTTCCAGATTTTCCATTAGAAGGAAATCCTTTGCTTGGAAGATACCCATTTTTATTTCCAGGTTCTGAAACACCAGTTATCTTTTCCATTTCTGCAGCACCAATGCCTTCAGACTGTGGTATGTTCAGTAACTTTGTTTTCTATGAATTGATAACTTGACCTGTGTCTTATGCCCTCTGATGGTGTTTTCTGAAAACATTTGCTGTGGATTTTATAAAGTTGCTAAAGTGTTCTTTTTCAAAAATACGATTGCTTATTGCATTTTCTGCCTCTTACGCTAAATGCTTTATATCTGCTGTAAGCATTTTTATTATGTAAACGTGAATTTTAAGTACCGTGACATTTAGAGGATTTTAGTTTTAGAATGTACTGGTTCTTAGATAGCTAACATTCTTCTACTATTGATGTATTTATTTTGGTTAAATATGGTGACTTGCTAAAAAAAAGCCATGTATTTTGGCAGAGATAGTAAGAGACCTTTCCTTGAAATGTGGAATGAGATTAGTTCCTGTTTGAATTAGTCCGTGTAATTCTCTTTTGTAAAATGTAAATTTAGGAGCATTCTAGTTTTTGTCTATTTTGACTTCTGTAGAAACATAATTTATTAGATAATTGATAAATGTATAAATGAAAATCAGGAGGTAAACTTGATAGAATCGGTACATTTCAAATTAGAATTTTTCAGGTAAAATGTTGGATTGTTATTTCAAATCATCTTTGGAGATAGGGTTAATATAGTTTAAAAATTTTAATAGATACAGGGCTGGGCATTTAGTTTAGTGGCATAAGCACCTGCCTGGCAAGCGTGAGGTTGTGAGTTCGATCTCTGGTACTAAAAAAAACCCCAAAACAACAACAACAAAAAATTAATAGATACAAAGTTATTAGATTGAGAATTTGTCTTTTTATTCATACCCATTTTAGTAACTGCTCATCTCCACATGTCCTACTTTTTTATATTCAGATTTTATAGTTTAACTATAGCAGTCATCAAAGTGTTACCTAAATATTAAATATCAAAGTATCTTATTCCTAGGAATTATTTGCAGCTTTTAAACAGGTTAATTGAGTTTATTTTCAGGTAGTTAGTTAAGTGGGGGGAGCTTGAACTAAACCACATTGTACATTGCTTATAGTACTTATTCTATCTTGGATTACAATTGTCTTATTTCCTTTCCTACACTATAGGTTTATAGAATGAGTAGGAGTCATGTTTTATTTTTACTTGTCTCATAAAGCCTAATACAGTCATTTGTTGAGATTAGTTGTTCAGTGTTTCTTGGATAAATATATTTAATTAAACAATGGTAATGGATATTGACTCCTTTGTATGGCTGAAATTAAACATCACTTATAATCTTAGAGTGACATGGTCTTTGAATCTGTGTGGATCTGTGGTTCAGATTTCTCTATGCAGCTCCCTGTACAGAAACTCCATTTGCAGAATCTCTGACAGATGGCCATTTAGCCACTTGCATATCTTCAATAATGACAAACTAATGAAACAGTCAATTTCACTGTTAAAAAGCTTTAGTTGTAATAGTTATTTTTGAATATGACTCAAAATATGTCTTCCCGATGTACCTTGGGACCATAATGCTAAGTGAAATAAATCTTAACACATAAGCTTAAATATTGCGTGGTTTATTTTATGTGAAAAATATAAAGTATAAATAAATCAAAGAGCAAGATTAACAATAAATAATAGGAAACAGGGAGATACAGATTTTAGAAAAAAGAAGTAGACTAAGAAATGGAGAGGTGGCAGAGACAGGGAAGAGGAAGGGGTTGAAAAAAGAATTAAGATGTATTATGTACATGAACCAACTGTTCAATATGAATGTAATGATTATGTACTGTAAACATACACTAATAAAAAATGTCTTCCTGAAACTATAGCCAGCTGGTACTAATTTGATATGTGGAAAAACCACTTCTTGATGTGATAGCCTTTAAATATTTGCATATAATTTGAACATTTTTCTTAAGACTGCTTCCTTCAGTTATACATTTCTAGTTTCCTCATCATTTCCTTGTCATAAATTCCAGACTTTTTTTAACCTAGTTGTTAGTAATCTGACATTAGTGTCCTGCTAACCACTGAGATTTAAGCCTGAATCTATCTGATCCATCCCTTTTCTACTATAAATTTGTACTTTAGCATTACAGTAGCCAGCTCTGTGTCTCATTACCTTTCTCTGAGGGCTAAAAGAAGCAATTTATCTGTTTACTCACTTGGTATGACAAAAGGCAAGGAGTATTCACATGTGCAAAAGTGTCAAAACAGGATTTGGGCCCACCTTTATGTAGCTTAACTGGTTTTGTGTATGCTTACCTGAGCATCACAGAGGGTCCAATAGACCCACACCACTCCAGGGGTTAAAAAAGAGTTTTCTTTTGACTTCTCTGGTAGAAGTAGCCCAATTCAGTATAATGGCATATGAAAAACCAAATTTGCGCGTTTTTGAGGAGGTCAAAAGTGAAACATCAGATTACTCATGCGTGGATGATGAAGATGATCCATTATGGTAAAATACACACTTTGGTAGCAGAAGAGTGTTATTGATGAATGATAATGATGATGATGACTTTGATGTTGGCCATGTGAATCAGTTCCTATGAAAGTGAAATGGAGCAAGAATTGACTGATACAGACTCAGGGAAGGCAGACCTAATTCATTCAGATAATGAAGAAAACAGCAATGTGACTATATCTTTGACTAGTTGAAATGTTGTGAAATGGTCATGCCACCAAATGGAATGATCCAATGTTAGAACTAGGTCTGAAAATATAGTGAAGATCTTGGCAAGGATGAACTGTATTGGACAGAATGCCAGCACTGAATGCCAGTAACAGATGAAATGCTACAAGATGCTGTGAAATACACAAAGGCTGAATTGCAAGTAAAGTATTCTGTATGCACCAATGGCCATATTCAAAAATGTATTTATTATGACACCTCACTAGTGCAATTGAAAGCATTCGTAAGTCTGCTGTACTTAGCACAGATTTCTCACAGTGGTGGCAGGAATGTAAAAGACATAGAAAAGCAGTGGATCAAAATATGGCATAAAAACTTATGCCCTTGTAGATGCGAAGACTTATTAGTCTTTCAATTTAGACATTTATCTTGGAACTCAGCCTTCAGGTACTTATTCATATAGTAGTAAACCAAATGATGTTGTGAACTGAATTGTTGCTCCCATCTCCCAAACTAAGCAGAATGTGACATTCATCAATTTTCCAATTGATGTTACTTTTTCTAACAGAGCATAAGTTGACCAGCACAGGAACTGTACACAGGAACAAAGCAGAAATTCCAAATGAAGTATTGCAATTTCAAAGCAGAGAATTATATAGTACAATCTTTGAATTTCAGAAAGATATAAAGTTAGCTTTGTATATGGCAAAGAAAAGTGAACTGGTACTGCTGATGTCAACATTTCACCATAGTGGAAATATTGGTAGAGAAATCTTGACAAATCAGAAGACTGAGATGGAAACTTTTGGTAACAAGACCAAACATGGAGTAGAGGTTGTGGATGAGTTATGCAGCAACTGTGATGTCACTTGAAACACAAAGTATTGGCCAATGTTTGTATTTCACTCGATCCTCAACATGTGTGACATAAATAGTTTGATAGTTTGTAAAGAAAATAGCAAGTGCAAGATATCACAGAGAAATTTTCTTAAGAGGACTGGGACCTGAGGTCATAAGAGGTCATTTACAGCAGAGGGCAAACAAAATGTTTCTGCCCAGGGAACTATGCAATAAGAACTGTGGAGCACAGTGGTGTGCTGACTGGTAAACAGGCAGAGGCAGCATCGCAAAGACCTACTGTGACAGCAGGAAAACAAAATGATGTCCATTGTGCCCTGCAAGAAAGGACAGGAAAAGCAAGCATACTTACCATCAGTTTAAGTGATACTCGTGTATGGAACATGCAGTTGTCATGTGTGAAGACTGCCTTGGGTGTGGCAGTTGAAGTAAAGCTTATTTTTGTAGTAGAGTTCTGTTGGTATTTTCATTGCAGTTCATATAGGAATTTATTTCTGATGTTATCTTTTAGGCTTTGTAAGCAAGTAAACGGCTGATGTGAAAATGTTGATATTTATTCTAAATATGCAATACATATTAAGAATTTATTTTATTGCTATTTTATGTTCCTGTTAACTACACACTGTATAGTATAATAACAACCTCCTGATAAAACAGCAAGACCACCGAGATGTCAATTATGTCCTAAAAAAGGCCAGGAAAACAAATGACATGTGCTGTCAGTGTAGGCAGTGTGTGTGTATGGAATGTGTTATTGTTATGTGTGCAGACTGCCTTGGGTGTAATCATTGAAGTAAAGATTATATTTTTTGTAGAGTGCTATTGGTATTTTCATTTTAATTCACATGGGAATTTATTTCTGATGTTCTTTTTTAGACTTTGTACAGCAGAAAGCAGTCGTTTAAAAATTCTGATGCTTTTTTTAAATAAATGCTCAATAAATATTAAAAACCCAATACTCTATTTTTGTGATTTTTTTTCCTGGTAAGTCTTCATTGTTTAATATAATAAAACTCAGAAAATTAAAATTAGTCATTCAGCAATAGAAATATTCTAAAGAATAAACATGGGTCTGTCGAACCTACAGTTGTACACCTTGATGACAAAATTAGCGTTAAGCTCCAAGGGCTACAATGTGTCATGCAGAAATACATTTATTTAGCAAGTATTTATTCAGGGCCTTTTATGTGCTGGATTTATTCTTTCATGCTGGGGATGCCACAGTAACCAAGCTATGGGCAGATGGTGGAGTGGTGAACCACAGAGACAGTTCTCTGAGATTTGGTATTTTAAAGCTGGATTATAGTGATGTGAGGAAGAGAAGAAGGAGGGAAGTGGGTCCCCTGGATCCAGAAAGGATCTGAAGCAAGAATTGAAGCTAATGGGGAGATGGAAGAGAGACTTCAATGAAGAAGAAGGAGGTGGCAAGTGGCCCTTTCTCAATGAGCCTGGACTCGCTGCGTGGAGGGCAACTTGAACCTGTGCTCTCATGGTGACTACTGATGACCTCAGAGGCCTCCACAGAGAAACACGCAAGTGGCATGGAGCAGTGGACACAGTGGACTGCAGTGGTTGGTGAATCATTTGGGTTTAGACATCGCCCATGAGAGGGCAATTTGCTGGTAACCATCTTGGAAAGTGTTACACTCCCTGTGTCAGAGAGAGGCTGCTGAGTTTAAGGCAGCAGATCAGGAAGCTGAATTGAAGCCAGCAGGGAGCTGAGTTCAAGTTGGCAGGGGACATGCGGAGTGTTACAGGCTGATCAAATTAGTTTCCAGACTCACCACCAGAAACCAGTCTGAGCATCATTGGAACTTAACGTGCAGGCTTGCTGGCCTTATCAACTACCTGGCTGTAAAACTACAGTTGACTTGCTGGGATTAATCTCCCTGAATCTGGACTCTGTCTGCTGGCGTTGTCTACCCATGACAGCAGAGACATACACTGAAGTTGACCTTTTTGTTTTATTTTAAAGAATATATAACAGAATAAAACCAATCAAAACAAACTAGTGCAAGAGACACAGGACTTTAAAACATCACGAAATCAACAGTAGTTACCATAATGCCCCTTGATGTCTTCAAAATAGCTGCAGATAATCTCGGACACAGCAAAAATCAAACAGAACAGAAGAGAATAAAAGCAATAAAAATAAACAATGTGGTAAAGGACTTCAAAACAAGCCAATAATAAATCCAAAGTTGCTGCCATACTATATCTTGCCATTCTTGAAATAGCTTCTCCTGTCATAGGATCTAACACAGTCAAACAAAACAAAAGAGAATAAAACTCAACCCAACAAAACAATGGAAATGACATAGGATCTCAAAACAAGACCATAGGGAATCAACAATGGCTGCAGCCCTCAGAAGGAGATCCCCCCTAGATGACACATTGCTTAGCAATATCCTCTGAACCTATGATCAGACCTCTGGCCCTAGACCTGCCATGTTAGTGAAACATGAAAGCACCACAGGCATTCAATTGCATTTCACCTCGATAGCTATCATTACAGCCTGTGTTTCTCCAGATAAGCTGGTTGTTTATAGTGGGTGGGCAGGGATTGGTACTTCTTGTTTGGCAGCCCACGTGCCAGAAGGGGTTGGGGTCTGGCTGTTCCCAGTCTGGCAGCGGCCCACGCATGGTGCTAGTTCCTTAGACTGGGCTTGTTTGCTGCTGTGGCCATTGTTCTCTCTAACCCTGGTCTGCAAATGGTGCTTTTTTTTTTTCCCTAACTTTTTTAAAAAAATATTTTATTAATAATAAAAGACAAGACAGAAGAGAATCCCCCATACTTGCTACATTGCCCACTGTGAAGAGATGCTTGGGTTGCTGACCAGAGGCCTGGCCAAATCTACAAAACAAAAGTTGGTTGATGTTCCTTGGTTGCTATCAATCCAGCCAGACCTCCGAAACAGCAGGTTGCTGACCGGGGGGGCGGGGGGGGCGGGGGGGGGGGAGTGTTTTTCCCTGATTCCAAGCCCGCGCGCCAGTGCCGCATGGGTAGGGTGGGGGCCCCACGAGGGGCCCTTCTCATTCTCCTCCAGGGTCCTGGGGTCAGGACCCCGGAAGGCAGTCCATATTGCATCCTGATTGGTGCCTGCACCACTCGGGCGGGGCGGGGGCCCTGCCTCCCTAACTTGTTTTTGTTTTGTTTTTTTCTCCTGTGTGGGTAAAATTGCCATAATAAGGACTTACTTACTGTATATAATGTTTAGGTTTAGTTTAGATTTTGTTATATAACCAAAAATACAGTTCATATGGTTAAAATTCATAGACAAATCATTGCTTACCTCTGTCATTTTCTAGGCTGTGTTTGATGCTGTTGTTATTGCTGATTGTACTACTTTAGCCAAGGTGACATAAGTGTTCTAATCAGTTGTTCTTTTTTGGTAAACCAAGATTGAGATTAACTAAGAGTCATAAACAATACTATAGGCCATGCCAGTGAACGAGGGGCTGGGCCAAGTAGGCAGCAACTTCTTATCCCCAGTATACTGAAGAGGCATGATATTGCAACAGGCTCAAAACTCAGCAGCCAGCTACACCTGGAAGACATCTCTGAGAAGTACTCACTTCCTAAGGGTTGTAAATACTAGCAGAAAAACTACTTTCCATAAGCAATTTGCAACCATCAACCAAGAGTTAAACTAAAAAAACAAAACAAAACAAAACAAAACAAAAAAAAACGATGCAACACTTAAGATGCAACCCACGATGCTGTGCTCACCAAAGGCAAACCCAGAGGGCAGTGAGGTGGAACAATCTGAAAGCCACTCACGTGGACTCTCTGAAGTGGTGACAGTGAAAGTAGCAAAATAGAATAATGAGACTCTAGAAAAAATCACGTCAAAAGTAATTTCCCAGATAACTAGAGAGATGGTGATCATAATGAATGACACAGTGAGTGACCCTAGAAGAGTTACAGGTAAAGAAATAGAAGCACTTAGGAAGATGATGGAAACAATGAATGCCCAACTTAGGAAAGATATGAAATCATGAAACAGATTCAAATAGCTATTTAGGACATTAAAAAGTCTATTGAAAGTATATATAGCAGAATGAGCCACTGTGAGGATAGACTATCAGATACAGAAGACAGAATGGTGGTGAAAATAAAGTGACCTTGGAAATAAAGATTCCTTAAAAACAGCAAGGGTCCATGAAAAATGAATCCAACAGCTGCTAGAAGAAGCAAAGAATAGCATAAGATTGATAGGAGTCAATGAAAAAAGTAGGAAATTGCACAGACAACATAAAAAAACTGTTCACAGCAATAAAGGCAGAAAATTTCCCTGGCAGGGTAATAAAAAAGAACAAACAACAGGAAAGTAACATAAGTATAAGTCAATACATATGTTACAACCATCAATGTTAATGGTCTCAATTCACCAGTCAAAAGAAACAGACTGGCTGAATGGGTCAAGAAGCAAAATCCAACAGTATACCTCATAGAAGAAACACAGTTGTGCAAAATAAATTCATAGATTGAAAATCAAAAGATGAAAAGCAATACTCTACAGGACTGCAACCCAGATAAAAGCAGAGGTAGCTGTTCTATTTGTAGACAAAGTGGATTTCAAGCCAAGACTAATTAAGATAAAGAAGGTCACTATGTCCTTATAAAGTGAACAATCCAACAGGGAGAGATAACAATCATAAATATATGTGCACCAAATAACTGCACCCAACTGTATAAACCAAATATTAATGGCTATGAAAAATCAAATAAGCACTAATACAATTGTAATAAGGGAACCTGAGTATCCCACTTTTACAAATAGATTAAATAAACAAAAATCAAATATCTAAACTGAACCAAAATTTTGAACAAATTGACTCAGTAGAAGTCTACAATGTTCCACCCCACAACATCATAATACACATTCTTCTCAGTTGCAAAAGGGGTGTTCTCCAAAATCGACCACATACTGGCTCACAGAACATGCTTAAGTGAATGGAAAGGATCTGAAACTATCCCATGCGGATGATCAGACCATAGTGCAATGAAATTGGAAATCAGTGGCAAAAGAAACCACAGGAACTTCATAAAAACATAGAAATTAAATAACACCTTCTTGAACAACCAATGGATCACAGACGAAATTAAAAAAGAAATTAGTTTCTATAGTTAAATGATAATGCTGCTATAATAGAACAATACAAAGAATCAATGAATTGAAAATTTGGTTTTTTGAAAGATTAAATAAAATTGACAAACCCTTAGACAACCCTATAAAGAAAAGACTCAAATCCATGCAATTATGAATGAAAAGGGTGAAGTCATAACAGATCCTGAAGAAATCCAGAAAATCATAAATACCTACTTCAATAGCCTGTATTCTAATAGGATGGAAAACACAGAAATGGAAAAATTCCTAGGTACATAAGAGTTGCCAAAGCTGAATCAGTTTAAAATAAATATTTTAAAACCAGTCGGTGAAGTCAAAGATATAATTAAAAACCTACCAATAAAGAAAAGGCCAGGCCCTGATGCATTTACTGCTGAATTCTACAAGATATTTAGCGCAGATTTAATGCCACTACCTCTCAAACTCTTTAATGAAATTGAAAGGGCAGCAATACTCCCAAATTCATTCTAGGAAGCAAGCATCACTCCGATACCAAAACCAGAAAAGGACTCAACCATAAGAGACACCTACAGGCTAATCTTCCTAATGAAAAAGATGCAGAAATCCTCACTAATGTATTGGCAAACAGACTGTAGCAAATCATCAAGTAGATTGTACATCATAAGCAAGTGGGATTCATCCCAGGGATGCAGTGATGGTTTAACCAATGCAAAGCAATAAATATAATACATCATATCAACAGAGCCAAGAGTAAGACCACATTATCATCTCAATAGATGCTGAAAATGCATTTGACAAAGTTCAGCGCTTCTTCATGGTAAAAACCTTGCAGAAAATTGAAATTGATAGTCTCAAACTGATCAAAGACACACATGAGAGACCAACAGCCAGCATTATACTAAATGGACAAAAAGGGTAAGCTTTTACACTAAAATCAGCAACAAGATAAGGGTGTCTAGTGTCATCACAGTTATTCAGTATAGTTCTGGAAACAGTAACCAGGGCAATCAGACAAGCAAAAGAAAGAAAAATGAGTAAGAATAGGAAAGGAAGAAAAAATTAAATTACTATTATTTGTGGATGACATGATACTCTACATAGAAGACCCAAAAAACTCCAGCAAAAGACTTCTAGATTTAATAACCAAATTCAGTAGTGTAGCTGGATACAAAATGAACACATACATCTGTAGCCTTCCTGTGCACAGGATGGGTCGTGGTCTTGCTTGGCCATGTAACTTCCTGTGGAAGCATAGAAAACATTTCTCTCTTTGGTGGCCCTTCTTTTTAGCATACTGTACCTTGGTTGATTCCTGTTCTTTGGGGTCTAGCAATCTCCTTGCTCAGTATGTTGATTGACTTACCAAAGTTGTAGTTAGGATAGGTCTCCTCCTCCCTGGGTCCTTGTTAACCTTGGAGAGCCAGGGCCAAAATGTCGCCTATCCTGTTAGCCCAGTTACCTTTTTAGCTTTGGTCCCTAAACCTCAATTGTTGAATACCCAGGAGATCAGTTAAACTAGTATTGCTGTGGAAGTAGTGAATTTATTCTTATTACCTTCCTTAGATATCAGGCACCTTGAAATAGCAAAGACTTCACGAGGAAAGCCCTGATTGCACAGGAACGATCACAAAGAATCAGTAACTGGGATCTCATCTCATTAAAAACCTTTGGCACAGCAGAAGTGAACACCAATAGAGTGAAGAGACGACTCATAGAGCGGGATAGAAATTTTTCTAACTGTTCCTCAGAGAAAGGACTAATATCTTGAATATATAAAGAACTAAAAAAATCAGACCCCCACCCCAAATTTAAAGACCCAATACAAAAATGGGCATCTGAGATGAATACACACTTCTCAGATAAGGAGGTATAAATGGCAAATAAATATATGAAAAAATGTTCAGCATCACTGATCATTCGAGAGATGCATATTAAAAACTCTGAGATTCTATCTCACCCCAGAAGGAGTAGCTGTTATCAAGAAATCAACCACTAACAATAACATGGAAATAAGTGAACCCTTCTCCACAGTTGGTGGGAGTGTAGGCATTTTACAACCACTTTGTAAATCACTGTGGAAATTCCTTAAAAAACTAACACTAGAATATACCCAGCTATTCCCTTCTTGGTATCTTCAAAAAGCATTAAAAGCATCATTTCACAGTGATAGATGTGCCCCCATGTTTATAGCAGCACAGCTGGTAATAGTTAAATCTTGGAAACAACCCACATGCTCATCAACTGATGAATGGATAAAAAAAGGTTTTTTTAAACACAATAGAGTACTACTCAGCCATAAATAAGGATAAATGAGACATTTCTTGCTAAACAGATGGACCTTGAGGCCATACTCTTAAATTAAATAAACTGGACATGTGTAAATATGGTATTGTCTTTCTGGTGTGAGAAACTGAAAGTAAATAAGAACCAAAATATATAATGGATATTGTAGCATAGGAAGAAATTGTTTGAAAGGAAAGGGGAATTAGAGAGGGGGGAGATGGAAAGGAAGGAAGGGAAAAGAAAAAAATGACAAAAGAATAAAATGGAAACAAAGTTTTGTAAACGAGGGGAAGAAGGCTTGTTAAAGGGAGGGGAAAAGGTACCTAGATATATCATGTGCAGGTACAAATTCCCTATGATAAATATGGTCAATATGTATTTTTAAATGGTATCATTAAAACTTAATTTAAAAAAAAGCACCTTGAAATATATAGTATAACCAGGGAACTGTTATTTCTTACCAATCATAGTTGTCTTATAAATTGAACCCCTGCCAAATATTGACAGATAACAGTTATGAAGTTTTGTAGAGACAATTTGAGATAAGGACAACATGACCCAGTACCATAACAATCACGATGACATCACTGTTTAGAACCATTAGGTTTTGTTATTATTTCTGAACCACATTTAAATTTTTATCTCAGTATAAATAACTTTTAGTTAGTTATCTTTACCTAATTACAAGATACTAAAGGACATACAGAAACTTTCACATAATTTGCTTTTACTTATTACCCAATTCAAATGTATTTCATTTTTAGAATAACAAAAAAATGCTTAATCAAAGCCAGTAGATATAAATTTAATCAAGAGCCTCGTACTCAGAAAACCTTATTGCTTTAGGCACAGAGAACTTGACTTTTTACTTATAACTAGCTTAAATTTATCAGAATAATTTATTTCATAACTGTTGGGTGTGGCACTGTAAGACCCTGGGAAAACTGGAGAAGCCACTCACTCATCAGTGGAGAAACGACAAATTTTGGTACAGGCAGCTGCTCTTTCAATCACAGAGAGGAGTTTTGTCTTCAGTTTCCCAAGTGCAAGGAGTTCCGACTTAGTTACCTTAACAGTTGTTTTAGATGACTGATCGTAACAGTTAACATTTTAAAAGTACTTATATGTTATCTTTGACCAAGGAGGAACTGTTTAAGTTATTGCACACAGACAATAATAAGCATTACATTTATAAAACTGATTTTGGATATTATCTTGGTTATGCAGATTATTAACAGTCTGGATGGAAACGTCACAGATCTTTGAAATATCTTTATTCTTATCAACTGATTTACGTTAATCTGCTGTTAAGCTCTGTGAACCACAAGCATTTGAGCTAATATCACGACTATCTACTGATGTATCAGGCAACCTAGTAGAATGTATTTTTTAAGATTCACGTATGGAAACATACATAGATAAACTGTTTGAAGCTGTTGATTCACCCAAGCACAGGTTTTTATTTTGTTTTTATTTTTTTATATTTTTTGAGACAGGGTTTCACTAGGAAGTTCAGGCTGACCTTGAACTCATGTAGCCCAGGCTGGCCTTGAGCTCCCAGCAATCATCCTTGCTTGGCCTCCTGAGTGCCGGGATTACAGATGTGTGCCACCATGCCCGGCTCTCAAGCACAGTTGTTAAGCAATTTCAGTACTAATCATCATTTCACTAGAACTTATTTGAGCAGTATCCGCTTTTTCCCTTGTGCCACAGCTTCTCAAACATCAAGGTAGGAAGCATCTAGAGATCTTGTTACAAAGTTCATCCTGACCCAGGGAGTCTCAGGGGGAGCCTCACTTAAGAACCTTCACGTCCTCTTTAATTTTCTTTAAATAAGCATCACACATTGGTTGGTACATTTATTTTTATTATTTTGTGTGGGATCTTTTCTCCTGTTGTATTTCCTTTCCTAAAATTGAAATAAAAATTGAAATGTAGAAAACACAGTGATAACAAACATGTAACATATCTACCAGTTGGAATAAATAAATATATTTTCTCATATTTAGCTCTTTTTAAAAATTAAAATTTTAAATATAAAGTTGAACTTTACTTTCCATTCTAGTACAATACCCTTTATTCTCCCGAGGCAACTACTTTTTAAGATGCACATATTCCAGACATTTTTGTTATACTACATATATGAGAGTTTGTAAAACTGTGGAGTAGTGTTTTGTGTATTTACTATTTTAGGTAAATAACAGATATGTATATGTCATTCTGCAACTCAGTTTATTCAGCAGTATGTTGTTGAGGGCTGTCTTTATCAATACACAACTAAGATATTTAATTCATTTATTTAATGTAAATAAGCATAGAGACATTCTTATCTGCTCCTTTGAAAATTGATTTCAGTTTACCAATTTTCCTCTAGTGTAATGAGTGTTAAAATAAGCATTTTTGTAGATGACTTCTTGTGGACATATGCAAGGAGTCTATTTAGAAATTTCTAAATATGATATATTTACTAATTCTCCGTAACTAAATGGTAACTTGAATGAATTAGACCAAAAGTAAATTCTGTAACTGCTTTTGATAAGAAACATACCTGAATCTATGTTCAAAATCTGAGGTGCTTCTCTAAATTGAATACCATTTTTTTCTTGATTTTTCTCAGTTGAAAACTGTCAAAATTCAAAACACTTGATTAGCATCACAAGCATTTGTTTAACTAAGGTGACAAAGATTCTTAAAGGCAGATGCAGAAAGTTACAAGACAACACCAAAAAATCTTTACTCTTTTAATTGGAAGCTTGACTGATCAAAGATCTGGCAAAAACCATATGAATCACAGGAAATTACCTTGACAAGACATAGAATCTTTGTTTCCTAGGAGGATCACTTAAAAATTACAAAAAAACAAAAAAACAACAAAAAAAAACTTTCGTATTTTTCCATCAAGAAGGCGTCAGTGCTTTAAGAAAATCTCACTATTTTAACTGAGGAGCTCAGATTCTAGTTTAGCGTCGTTTGGAACTCAATGTTAATAAATTCACTGAGTTTTAACCAGCTTGACAACACAAGATTTTTTACATCTTTCTGTGGCTATTTACTTTGGTCCTTCCTTTTCCTTTTAACAAAAACTGCATCTTCATACTTAATACCTTTTTAAAACTATCATGCTAGCATTTTGTAGATTGGCAAATCTATGAATACACTACTGTATAATCTCTAGAAGCATATGTTTCCTCATTATACAGTTTTATAGTCATAGTACATGTTTGGTAACCCCAAATATCTTTAATTCTTTTGTTCAAAAGTAGATAAGCTTGTGTTCAGTAATTAATGTTTATCTTAATTTTAAGTTTCACTTAAAATTTCATGAGCCATTAGCTAACCATCAGCTTATTTTTCTTGCTGAGAAATTGTGTAATATTGAGATAGCATGAGTTTATTTATAATTTTATTTGTAATTGACTTGTTTTATAACATGACCTTATTTGAGTAATAGACCTAGGCAGAAAGAAATTTGTATGTCTGCATTATATTTAATGCTGAAAGTGCTGGTATTTCCTTTTTTTTTTTTTTAGTAAACCAGTAGTGTTTTTATTTCCCAAAGTAATGTGATTCTGAAAAGCATTTAGATTAGTTTCTGTTTTTCTGTGAGTTTAAGAAACAATTTACATAAGTACTTGCTTTTACTTGTGTCTATTTAACATGCATAAACATACACATTTTTTTAGCTTCATTTCAAAATTCTAACAATGTGTCAAATATAATAATATGGCACTTCCTACTTTATAAGAGAATCTGGTTTCACATTGTGCTTCAGGTAGATGGAACAAGTCACTATTAGCTACCTAGATGGCCAGAACTTTCTACCAAGGAGTTTTCATTTGCGTGTTGTAAGCGTTATTTTACAGATACTAATTTTAGGTTATTTTGATATTAGAAACTTCTGGTTAAAATCATCAAATATGTTTTACTGTCTTTGGGAAGTTCAGGATCCTTTCTTTTCAAGGGCACCACTAACCAAGGTGAATTATATTATCTAAGTTAACAGTTTCCCAAAGTGGTCATTGTAATTCTAAGGTATCTTGCCTAAGATTCACACGCTTTTCCAAAAAGGCACAAGATCCTGGTCCATATGAATTTTGCACTAGGTAGAACCCATCTTTGATTAGATTTTCTAAGAGATTTAATTGCGAGGGGCCCCATTTTCAACAGCTATTCTGAAGCACAGGGAATCATGTTTCCCTTCTTCCCATTTTGAACAGAGTAGGGTGATCAGTTGACAATCTTCAGCAAAAGGCACTCAACAAATTTTGAGAACTGATTCTCTTCTAATGACCGGGTATTCTACGTTTAAAGGTTTTGTGCCTCTTTTCTTCATCTTTTAGCTATCCCCACTTTTTAAAAAGTAAGAATTATGTGTAGTTAGGATGATTTTGGGAAATATATAAAAGTATAAAGAATAAAATTTAAGAAAAATCCCAAATTACACTATTTATTTATGCAGCTCCAATCTGAACTTGACAGTTACTTTTATCAGTGAAGGAGTGAAATATAAGATGGAAGAGACTTTACAGACAGACCTAGTTTCCTTCCCAGATTTACTGCTGACTAGCAGTGTGACTTTGAGCTAGTATTATTTAGTATAAGGTTTGGTTTCCTCTAAAGCCAAATAAGGATAATAATACCTAGCAGGTAAGCTTTGGAAGGTGTTTGTCAAATGGTATGTGCTCAGCATACGTTAGTTCTCTAATGTTTCTCTTTTTTAGATACTGCTTTCTGCTTTTTATAGTCTCTACCATTTTTGATTGAGACAGTTTCTCAACAAGAAAAATAACTTAAGATGATGATTAGCAATCTAATGCCTCATTTCAGAATCTAATTTTGTTCTTCTGAAATTTTTATTTCCTTTATGAGCCATTCTCTTTTATTCTCTAGTTATAGGACCATATCTGACTTTTCTCTAAATCTCAGGAAAGTCATTTTAAGAGCTATGTAGATCAAATGTTCAATTTTGTCTAGCATTTCATGATTTTACTAATGCAGATTCTAAAACCTTTGTCCTAAGGTTTCTTTCTTTTCTTCATTGCCAAATATTACTTCCTTTTTGGTTGAAGTAGCATTTCCCCTCCTGGTTTGTCAATGGGTAAAAAGTGATGCTCGTTTATTGTAGAAAATAAGGGGAATACAGAAAAGTACAAAGAACACTTCAAATTACAAATCATTCTACTACACTTAATATTTGGCATATTTTAAAATTTATGTTTTAATTGTAGTTGTAAATTTATTCATTATCTTTGTGGTTTTTCTTCAGATCATTTTCTTTATTAGTACATTTGCAGCTTATAAGGATTACATTCCTTGTTAGGAATTGGTAAATGTACATAACACATCTTAATTCCTTTTTTCTTCCCTTTTATGTCCCATCCCTATCCCATACTCCATTCATGTGTTTTGAGAGGAAAAAAAAAAAAAAACTGACAAATTTGACAGACTTTCTGTGCCTTAAAGATAATATTACCTGGAAAACTCAGGATTTGAGGTCTGTGCATTCACATTTGGTTTCATCTACAGTAAAGTGTAATGTGATAAATGGAAATCTCATTAGTACAATTCAGATATGCCTCATTTTTAGTGGTCCTGCTATTGGTTTTGAGATTTGCTCAACGTATCTAGCATCTTTTTTTTTAGCATCTAAAAATATTGCTATTATTTGAACCTTGATGTTATTATTTTCAATATATTTATTTGAAACTTTTAATAAATTTAATTTACATTTTTTGTTTCAAACAGAGTTTTCTTTCTTTGATCCTAATGATGCATCATGCCAGGAAATTCTCTTTGATCCCAAAACTTCAGTCTCAGAATTATTTGCCATCTTAAGACAGTGGGTTCCTCAGGTCCAACAAAACATTGACATTATTGGAAATGAGGTAAAAAAAAAAAATAAGTTCTTACATTTTAAGTTTTGCGTTGTTAGCATTGCTAATGGCATGGATACTTCCCCTCCATCTGAATGGAAAGGTAGTAATGAAAGTGACACTATTCAAAATTTCTGTTTTTTTTTCCAGATGGTTTTACTTTTGTCTTTTTTTTTGTTTGTTTCCAACTTTTTTTGGTGGGAGTAGGGAGAAGGGTATTTTTTATATACTGCTCCTTTCCTTGTACAAATTAATTTGCAAATTTTCAAGCGTGAAGGAATTTGACTCTCTTCATATCCTGTCTAAACTTCTGGGTAGTTTGATAAAGACCTAGGTTGAAATACAATTTTTAAGCAGTATTTGATTTTTGAGGGAGAATTTCTTGGCCAATACGTTATATTGTGGGAAGAGAGCACTTTCATTTTTTTCAAATGTCATTATCCTCACTGGGGAAATTTCTGCTCACTTTTCAGAGGAATGTATTTGAAGTAACAGATTGCCATGGAGTAATCTTTAAGAATTTCCTCCTGTCTGGTGTCAAGTTCAATTTCCATAACTGTTGGGTGCAGTGTTGAGTATAATTCAGATAGGGTAGACTAACTTGGGTCTTCTCCAGTGGTTTGAAAGTAATGGGTACTTTAGTAGTTGTGTTGTAATCATATTTTCCTTGGTTCTCTTAGATTCTTAAAAGAGGTTGCAATGTGAATGACAGAGATGGATTGACAGATATGACTCTTTTACATTATACTTGCAAGTCTGGAGCTCATGGTATTGGTAAGTATGTGGCATTCTCTTGCTTCCTTGGATCACTTGCATTTATGCTTAAATAACCTCAGTTTATATTAGAGACCCTGGAGGGCACTCAGCTGACACTATAGCTGGAGTAGATAGGT
>RJWM01028031.1:15814-26221 GCA_004363535.1 Dasyprocta punctata | reverse complement strand
CCCCCCCCCACGGTAAGCAAGCTGCTGGCTCTGAGGTCTGGCTAAATTGATGGCAACTAAGGTACATAGAGCAACTAGACACTAGTGTTTTTTCATAGATTTTGCAGACCTCTGAATGGCACCCTGAATGTCTCTTTGTATGATAACAGTAGGCAATGTTGCAGACACGGGGGATTCTCTTCTGTCTGTTCTTCGAGGCCCAATGTGGTTCTCACCACCTTGTTTTACTCTGATCATTATTATTTTTCTCTTTTTTTTCCTTTATTTTATATTCTGTTTTTATTGATTTTGTATCGTTTTGTTTTTGGTTCAATCCTACTACACCTGTTGGAATGGTCAGCTAATTAGAAGATAGCAAGGTATGTTATAGTAGCTATTGTACTCATATTATTGGTCTTCGAAGTTCTGTACCACTCCTACTGCTTTGTTTTGATTGACTTTATTTGTTGCATTCTGTTATATTTTACTATCTTTAAAATAAAATTAAAAAAAAAGGAAAGTCTATCAGAATCACGGCAGACTTCTCAACACAAACCTTTAAATCAAGAAGAGCTTGGAGTGAAGTATTTCAAATCCTGAAAATAAACAACTTTCAACCCAGATTGATGTACCCTGAAAAACTATTCTTAAAAATTGATGGAGAAATAAAATACTTTCATGACAAAGAACAACTGAAGAAATTTATGGCCACCAAACCAACACTACAAAGAGTACTGAAAGACACTCTAGAAAGAGACAGAGGTAGCTGCAATCTTAAGAACAACAACAAAAGGAAACCACTAAGCAGGGCAAATAATTAAACAGAAAATGTAGAAAACCAGCAGCAGAAAGATATCATGACAGGGATGAGCCACTACATATCAGTTATATCAATCAATGTAAATGGTCTCAACTGACCAAGAAAAAGAAACAGATTAGCAGAGTGGGTTAACAAACAAAATCCAACAATATGCTGTGTACAAGAAACACATTTCACTCAAAAGGAAATTCACAGACTAAAAATCGAAGGTTGAAAAACAATACTGCATGCAACAGGAACCCAGAAAATAGCAGGGGTAGCTATTATGTTAGCAGACAATATGAACTTCAAACCAAAAATGATCAAAAGAGATAAAGAAGGTCACTACATACTTGTTAGGGGAAAACTTCAAGAGGAAGAGATTACAATCATAAATATATATGCACTGAATATGGGAGCACCCAACTATGTAAGACAGTTCTTAATAGATAAAAAAGTAATAATACAGTTATAACAGGGGACCTTAACACCCCACTGTCACAAAGAGAAAGAAAATCAGCCAAACAAAAAATCAGCAAAGAAATAGCAGAACTGAATCAAACCTGTGAACAAATGAACCTAGTAGATGTGTACCGAGTATTCCATCCATCAACATCAGAATGCACATTCCTCTCAGCTGCACATGGGTAATTAGCTAAAATAGATCATATACTGGCCCACAGAGCATGCTTAAGTAAATGCAAAGGAACTGAAATAATTCCATGCATATTATCTGACCATAGTGCAATAAAATTGGAAATGAATGACAAAAAAACCCATAAGAACCCCATAAACATATGGAAATCAAATAATACTCTCCTAAACAATCAGTGGGTCACAGGAGAAATTAAAGAAGAAATTAAACAATATCTACAATTGAATAAAAATGAAAATACAAATTACCAGAACCTGTGTGATGCAATGAATGCAGTCCTCAGAGGGAAATTTATAGCACTAAACTCCCACATCAGAAAAATGGAAAGAACACACATACGCAACCTAATGATGCACCTCAAACTTCTAGAAAAAGAAGAACAAATCAAGTCCAAAGCCCAAAGAAGAGAGGAAATTATTAAGATTAGAGTAGAAATTAATGCAATTGAAACTAAGAAAACAATACAAAGAATTAATGAATCAATGAGTTGTTTGTTTGAAAGAGTAAATAAAATTGATAAACCCTTACCCAACCTTATCAAAAAGAGGAAAGAAAAAAACTCAGATTCATGCAATAAGAAATGGAAAGGGTGAAATCACTACAGACCCTGTGGAAATACAGAATATCACGAACACCTACTTCAAAAACCTTTACTCATATAGATTCAATAACACAGAAGAAAGGAACAGATTCCTAGAAACCTATGAATTACCAAAGCTGAATCAAGAAGATGTAAAGCAGTTGAATAACCCAATTTCAGCTAATGAAATTGAAAATGTAATTAAGACCCTACCAACAAAGAAAAGCCCAGGCCCTGATGGATTCACTGCTGAATTCTACAAGAAATTCAGCGAAGACTTAATGCCAACACTCCTCAAGTTTGTCAATGAAATTCAATGGGAAGTAAGTCTCCCTAACACATTCCTGGAAACAAGTATTGCCCTAATACCAAAATCAGAGAAAGACCCAACCAAAAAAGAAAATTACAGGCCTATCTTCCTAATGAACATAGATGCAAAAATCCTCATTAAAATACTGGCAAATAGAATACAACAAGTTATCAGAAAGATTATACACCATGATCAAGTGAGATTCATCCCAGGAATGCAGGGATGTTTCAACACACAAAATCAATAAATGTAATACACCATATCAACAGGGCCAAGGACAAGAACCACATGATCATCTCAATAGATGCAGAAAAAGCTTTCAACAAAATCCAACACCCGTTCATGATCAAAACCCTACAGAAAATCAGAATAGATAGTCTCTACCTCAACCTGATAAAAGTCATATACCATAAACCAACAGCCAACATCTTACTGAATGGAGAAAAACTGAAAACTTTCAACCTTAAATCAGGAACAAGACAAAGATGTCCATTATCACCACTCTTATTCAATATAGTTCTGGAAATATTAGCCAGAGCAATTAGACAAGAGAAAGAAATAAAGGGAATAAGGATAGGAAAGGCAGAAGTGAAATTATCATTATTTGCAGATGATATGATACTCTACATAGAAGACCCCCAAAGATCCATTAGAAGACTTCTAGAAGTAATAACCAAACTCACTAATGTAACTGGATACAAGGTGAACACTCAAAAATCAATAGCATTCCTGTACACAAACAACAAAGTCTCTGACAGAGAAATAAGGGAAACCACACCCTTCACTATAACATCCAAAAAAATGAAATACTTAGGAATCAATCTAATGAAGGAAGTAAAAGATCTATACAGTGAAAATTATATTACTCTAAAGAAGGAAATCAAAGAAGATTTTCGAAAATGGAAAGATATTCCATGTTCATGGATAGGAAGAACAAATATCATGAAAATGGCCATTCTCCCAAAATTATTATATTGATTCAATGCAATCCCAATCAAAATACCACCTGCCTACCTCACAGAGCTAGAGAAAGCATTCCTGAAATTCATCTGGAACCAGAAAAGACCCAGAATAGCAAAGGTAATCTGGGCAACAAAGGGAAGGCAGGAGGCATCACAATCCCCGACTTGAAACTATACTACAAAGCTACTGTGATAACATCAGCATGGTACTGGAATTAAAACAGACCTGAAGATCAATGGAATAGATTAGAAGATACACCCACAACTACAAACACACTTTGCCACCTCATCTTTGACAAAGGGGCCAAACATGTACATTGGAAGAAAGACAGCCTCTTTAACAAATGGTGCTGGAAAGACTGGCTTTCTATATGCTATAAACTAAAACTAGATCCATGCCTATCATCATGCACTAAAATAAAGTCAAAATGGATGAAAGATCTGAATATAAAAACAGAGACACTAAACTTACTAGAAGTCAGAGTAGGTAAAAATCTCGATGCCATAGGAGTAGGCAGAGAGTTCATGAACAAAAATCAGATTGCATGGGAAACACTTTCCAGAATCAATATCTGGGATCTCATCTTACTAAAAAGTTTTTGCATGTCAAAGGAAATCTCCAACAGCATGGAAAAAAAACCCCTAGAATTGGGAAAACATCTTAGCCAATTGTCCATCATACAAAGGACTTCTATCTAAAACATATAAAGAATTAAAAGAAATCAGGCCCCTAAATTTCAGGGACCCAATTCAAAAGTGGGCATCTGAGATGAATACACACTTCTCAGAGAAAGAAATACAAATGGCAAATAAATATATGAGAAAATATTCAACATCAATGGTCATTCAGAAAATGCAAATTAAAGCAACACTGAGATTCCATCTCACTCCAGAAAGAATGGCCAAGGTTAAAAAATCAAGCAACAACAAATGCTGGAGGGGCTGTGGGGAAAAAGGAACTCTTCTCCACTGTTGGTGGGAGTGTAGACTCACACAACCACTGTGGAAGTCAGTGTGGAAATTCCTCAAGAAGCTAGGATTAGAGATCCCATTCAACCCAGCTATCCCTCTTCTGGGCATTTTCCCAGGAGAACTGAGAACATCATACCACAGTGATATCTGTGCACCCATGTTTATAGCAACCCAATTTGTAATAGCCAGATCTTAGAAACAACCCAAGTGCCCATCAATCAAAGAATGGATAAAAAGGATGTGGTATTTTTATACAATGGAGTACTACTCAGCTATTAAGAAAGATTGCATTGAGACTTTTATAAGTAAATGGACACGACTTGAGACCATACTCATAAGTGAGATAAATCAAACCGACATGTGTAGATACCATATTGCCTCCCTAGTGTAAGAAACAGAAAAAGTATATATGATCCAAAGTCTATAATAAATATTGTGTAAGGGTAAAAAAGAGCTCAAAGAGCAAAAGTAATTGGGAAGGGAAAAGGGGGAAAGAGGGAAGGGAAAAGGAGAAGATATAAATCTATATATATGTACATGTAAGATAACTATACCGAACACACTGCTGAGTGTATTCGTTATTGAGAAAAAACAATTAGTACTCATAAGATTAGATCAATTTTACATGTCTATATCTGTTAATGTATACAACCATTTTGAAGAAAATGATACACAATATTGCAACCATTGTCAAGTTTCTATCATCCTATTTTGTAAACCTGTAATGTTACTGTTGTGCATTTATTCTAGTCATTTGTTTGTCTCTTTTGCTTTTTGTCTTTGTTATATGTGTCTTTTTTTCTCTTAAATAAAAAAAATCCTTATCTCCATTATTTGTTGGAATAAGTGACCCCAGTACCAATAGCAACAGTATCCGTCAGGAATGTGATATTGAAATCAGAGAATCCTGAACTCAAATCCAAATTCCCAAAGTCCCAGGCCATGTGTAATTTTCTAAATTTTCCAATTCATATTTTTTAATTGTAAAATGGATTTCTAGGGGTGCTTGAAATTATTAAATGACATAATTAATATAAAAGGACTTATGTAATGACTGGCCCACATGAAGTCTTAATGAATGTCAGCTTTTGTGGTAATCCTTAAGATGAAATGACTACAGTAGAATCTCACCTAAAGTCTTAAATCAGTCCTCTACTGTGAAAGCCACACTATAGCTGCTTCTCAGATAAACTGAGAGGTGTTGCTGGAAAGCCATGTGTACCTGCAGGAGGCCCAACATGAATGGTACCAGGAAGTAAAAATTTTGAATTTTGAGAGACTAACCGTATTTAAGATTCTCTGTGCACTCAGTTTTCAATGAACATTTGGTGAGGGGACAGAATGTGAATTTCCCAGTTCTCTGTCTTTTGGAAGTTGCTACTTATTTATGTTGGAATAAAGATTTATTTTGTCAAGAAAAAAAAATAGAGTAGTTCAGCCAGTCACAAAAAAAGAGAGAGAAAGGAAAAGAGAGTGAGAAATAAACCAAGCATGGCAATCTCTAAGTAGGAGAGGGTCAGTATTCAGAATTGCTCTATTTTCTAAAATGTTCACTTCTAACATAAAGTTATAAAATACCCAGTAAGAAAGAGAAATGTGAGCTATGACAACAAAAATAACTGACAGCACACGCTGCTTGCATGAGTGTGCATGCATCATTTTAACAAACAGACTTCAAAAAAAGGCATTACAAATACACTGAAAGAACTAGAAGAAACTTTTGTTCAAAGAAATAATGGATGGTGTGATGTCAGTGTCTTGTTAAATAGAGAATTTCATTAAAGGTAGAACACAAAAAAAGAACAAATAGAAATTATGGAGTTTAAAATGTTATTGCATTTTCTGAAAGGAAAAAAACTCACAAGAAGCATTGAAGAATACTCACACACTAACATAGGAATAGATAATATGAAGTCTGAATGATAGAATTTATGCATGTGAGGAACAAAGGAGAAATTTGAAAAACTTAACAGAGCCTGAAAGAAAAATGGAACACCATTAAGTGCACCAACACAAACTTCATTAGTTAAGTATCAGTTGTCCATTTTGAATTACAATAAATACACCACACTAGTGCAAGATGTTAAAAAATTTGTGGGAAGAGAATCCTTTTTGACTCAATTTCTTTATAAGTTAAATATTGTTTTAAGGACTAATCTTATTTAAGCAAAAATAATATTACCTTATTGAAATACACTCAGGTACCCTCAAATTGGAATGCAAAATTTATTCCCCATACTGAAGAAAATTTAATTAAGGTCAACTGAAACACAGAAACAGACACTAACGTAAAAAAAAAGGCAAATTTCTTCAAAGGTTATTACTTTCTAAAGCAAAGATGCCTAACTCATTCTAAAATTGTAAGCACAGTATTATTTCAAACACATTAAGAATCATTACTTTCATTTGACTTTATTTTTTAAGTTTACTTTAAACTCAATAAAGCTTTTAAATGCATTGAGACAGTCTTTGTTTATAAATATAAAGAAGGGCAGCAGTGTTTGCAATATCATGGCACAGAATAAGTCTGGCCTCTTTTTGTTACTGTACCTTAGCTTCTAACCAAATCCACATAATATTTTCCATTGTAGCGGTATCTGATTTAGATTTAAGTATAGATTCAAATGTGTTTGATATAATGATATTTAAAATACTGAGAAGTGAACACAAACAGATATCTTTGAAGAATTGGTTTTCCTTAAAAGTAGAAATAGTAGGTTATTCCATCCCCTTTCAGCTGTGTAGCAAACAGGAGGATGATAACCTATTGAAAGACTGCAATATTCATAGAAAGAAATGTTACTAGTGGGCAAATTAAAAGGAACTCCAATTTTTTTATTTGAGCCAATTAGTCTTTTATTTTTTAAAGTAAATAGTAGTATTTGTTTTTTAACACTTAAAAGCTAGAAGGTATGACCTTAAGCAGTTTCATATTCAATAGTCATTTGTAGTAATAGGGATTGAACCCTATACCTTCACATAGAGCTATATCCCTACCCCATTTTTTAGTGTTGTTTCTTTCTTTCTTTCTTTCTTTCTTTCTTTCTTTCTTTCTTTCTTTCTCCTTCTTCTTTTTTTTTCTGTAATTTTGAGACAACATCTCACTAAATTTCTAAGTAATCCAAGTTGGACTCAAAGTTGTGATCTTCTTGCCTCACCCTCTCAGAGTACTGGATTTATAGAGATGTACCACTATATAATGATTCAGATTTAATATTCTAAATTGAAATCTCCTCATATTAATAAGCAGAGAAAAATAGTTTAATGCATATTCAAGTAAATATTGCACATCAACAAATGTTTGGTGTATATTATAAATGCAATACTCAAAACTAAATAGACTTGCAATAAAATTAGTACTCAAGGGAACTAAAATTATAAGTCTATGTTTATTGTAATCTTTGTTTTCTCTTTGACATAATGGCATTTCTTGTTCCTTTCACTCTTTCTTCATGTCCTTCTCCATTTACTTACTATCTATATACATTCAATGTCTCATTCATTTTTCCTGTTTTAGCCTAGAGGTATTAGAAAGTTTTATGAAGTTATGTGTGTATTTAGTAAGTTTTGCCTGTACTTATTATTTGTATATATTTGTTTTTATTTTATAGAGAAAAAATAAAATAAAATCTCAAAACAAGATAATAAAGTAAAAATGATTAATATACTGTGTATTGTTGTTAGTTACTCAGTACAAAATATCTGCATTTAATTGTCCAAACAATATTAGACCAAAGCTTTCTTTTCAATGAACTAAGAGAAATTAGAAGTATAACTACCTTTATATATATATATATATATATATATATATATATATATATATATATTTATATATATACACACACACACACACACACATATACATTGGTATTTGGGTTGTTTCCAAGGTCTAGCTATTACAAATTATGCTGTTATAAACATAGGTGCACATATATTGCTGTAGTACAATGTTTTTAATTCTTCTGAGATGAAACCCAGAGGGGGAATAACTGGATCAAATAGGATCTCCAATCCTAGTTTTTTTTTTTAGGAATCTCCTCACAGGTTTTCACAGTAGTTGTACTGGTCTACACTCCCACCAGTGAAAAAGTGTTCCTTTGTCTACACAGCACCTCCAGCATTTTTTATTGGTTGATTTCTAGACGATAGTCATTCTTTCCAGGGTAAGATGGAATCTCAGTGTTGTTTTAATTTGCATCTCTCAAATGACAAGTTATGTTGAACATTTTTTCATATATTTATTTGAGACATATGTATTCATTTCAGATGCTCATTTTGAGACTGGGTTTTTAAATTTGGAGGGTCTGATTTTTTTGAATTCTTTATATGTTCTTGATAGTAATCCTGTGTCTGAGGAACAACTGGCAAGCATCTTTTCCCACATCATGTGTTGTCTCTTCACTCTGGTTTCTCTTACTATGCAAAAGCTTTTATAATAAGATGAGATCCCAGTTGACTCTTTGTGATAGTTCCTGTGTGATTGGGATTTTCTTCAAGAGGTCATTGCCTGCACCAACATCTTCAAAAGTTTCACCTATTCTATCTTCCAGTAGATTTAATGTTTCTATTTTAATATTTAGAACTTTGATCCATATTGAATTTAGTTTAGTGCATGGTGAAAGATATGGGTCCAATTATAATCTTTGGCATGTGTAGATCCAGTTTTTAAAGCACCATTTATTAAAGATGCTATATTTCTTCTATTTAGCACTTTCAACAAAGATAAAGTGGTTTAGTGTTTCTGAAGTTGTTTCACCATCTTTTAATCTGTTTCATTGATCTTTGGGTCTGCTTTTTTCCAGTACCACACTGTTTTTTTATCACAGTAGTTTTGTAGTATAATTAAAGTCAGGGATTGTGATTACCCCTGCCTTGCTTTTGTTGACTAGAATCATCTTAGCTATTCTAGGTCATTTCTGTATCCAGATGAATTTTAGGATTGTTTTGTCTAATTCTATGAGATATGCTATTGGACATGTGGTTAGAATTGCATTAAATCTATGTAACAGTTTAGAAGTATGGTCATTTTCATGATAGAGGTTTTTCCTACTCAAGAGTAAGGGATGTCTTTCCATTTTCTGATGTCCTCTTCAATCTCCTTTTTCAGAGTGCTGTTGCTTTTTCTTTTTTTCTTTTTTTTGTTTTATTTATTTATTAATTTATTTATCTCTCTTTTTGAGACTGAGTCTCACAATGCAGTTCAGGCTGGCCTTAAACTCACTTTGTAACCCAGACTAGTCTCAAACTCACAATGAGCCTCCTGACTCAACCTCACAAATTTTGGGATTACAGGTATGTAACACCATGCCCAGCTTGTAGTTTTCAATGTAGAAGTCTTTTACATTCTGCATTAGATTGATAACTAGGTATTTCATTTTTTTGAATGATACTGTGAAAGATGTTATTTCCCTAATTTCTGTCTCAGTGAGTTTGTTAATCTTGTACAGAGAGGTAACTGACTGTTGAGTGTTGACTTTGTATCCAGCTATGCTATGGAATTTGTTTATTAAATCTAGAAGTTCTTTAGTGGAGTTTTTGGGGTCACCTATGTAGAGTACAATGTCATCTGCAAATAATGATGATTTAAGTTCCTTTCCTATCATTATTCCTTTTATTTCCTTCTGTTGTCTAATTGCTCTGGCTAAAGTTTCCAGGACTATGTTGAATAAAAGTGGAGACAGTGGACATCTTTGTCTTGTTCCTGATTTTAGAGAGAAAGCTTTCAGTTTTTGATTATTTAGTATGATATTGATTGCTGGTTTGTCATAGATGGCTTTTATCAGACTGAGATACAGACTTTCAATTCCAGTTTTCTGTAGAGTTTTTATCATGACCGGGTGCTGGACTTTGTCAAAAGCTTTTTCTCCAAATATTGAGATGCTCATACTACTTTTATCCTTGGCCCTGTTAATATGGTGTATTACATTTTTTTATTTACATATGTTGATGCATTCCTTCGTCCTTGGGATGAATTCCACTTGGTCATGGTGTATAAAGTTTTTGATGATTTGCTGCATTCTGTTTGCCAGTATCTTATTGAATTTTTTGTATTTGTGTTCATTAGGGAGATTGTTCTGAAATTCTCTTTCTTAGTTGGGTCCTTCTCCAGTTTTTTTTTTTTTTTTTTTTTTTTTTTTTTTTTTTTTTTTT
>RJWM01028031.1:0-15714 GCA_004363535.1 Dasyprocta punctata | reverse complement strand
AATTAAAGAGTCTGAGACTTAGCAGTGTCAGGTCTTCTCTAAGTTCAGGTAGAATTCCGCGTTGACTCCATGAGGGCCTGAGCTTTACTTTGTTGGTAGGCTTTTAATTGCATCTTCCACTTCACTGATCAATATTTGTTTATTTAGGGTTTTTATGTTTTCTTGACTCAGTATTGATAATTCATATGCATCTAGGAATATTTCTATTTCTTCTGTATTTTCTGTCTTACTAGAGTACAAATTCTCAAAGTAGGTATAGATGATCTTTTGGATTTCTGCAGGGTCTGTTGTGATTTCACCCTTTTCATCCCTAATTGCATCAATTTGAGTCTTTTCTTTCCTTTTTAAAAAAAGTTGGGTAAGGATTTGTCAATTTTATTTAATCTTTCAAAGAGCCAGCTTTCAAATTATGGATTTTTCATCTTGTTTTTTAGTCACCAATGCATTAATTTATGCTCTGATTTTTATGATTGCCTCCCTTATAAAGACTTTTGGCTTAGTCTGCTCTTCTTTTTCTAGAAGTTTGAGGTTTACTATTAAGCTGCTTGTTTGTGTTTGCTCTGTTTTCCTGATAGGGCTATTTATTGCTATAAATTTCTCTCTTAGGACTACTTTCATTGTGTCCCATAAGTTCTGGTATGTTGTGTTATGGATATCATTCAATTGTAAAAATATCTAACTTCTTCTTTAATTTCATCTGTGACCCATTGTTTGTTCAGTAGGGTGCTATTTAATTTCCATGTGTTTATGAAGTTCTTTTGGTTTCTTTTGTCATTGATTTTCAATTTCATTGCACTATAGTCTGATAATATGCGTGAGATAATTTGTACTTCATTGCATTTACTTAAGCATGCTCTATGAGTTAGTATGTGGTCTATTCTGGAGGATGTCCTATGCACAGCTGAGAAGAATGTGTCTTCTGATGTTGTGGGGTGGAACAATTTATAGAAATCTACTAAGTCCATTTGTTCAAAAATTTGGTTTAGTTCTAATATTTCTTTGTTGACTTATTGCTTAGTTGTTCTGTCTTTTTGTGACAATGGGACACTGAGATCCCCCAATGCAATTGTATTAGTGCTTATTTGATTTTTCATGCCTACAATATTTGTTTTATATTGTTGGGTGCTCTGGTATTTATTGCATGTATATTTATGATTGCTATCTCTTCCTCTTGCATTAGTCCCTTCACAAAGATGTAGTGACCTTCTTTATCTATCTCAATCAGTCTTGGCTTGAAACTCACTTGCAAATAGAATAGCTTCTTCAGCTTTTTTAAGGGTGCCTGTCACATGAAGTATTAATTTCCATCCTTTGACTTTCAGTCTATGAATTTCTTTTTGAATTAAAAGTGTTTCTTGTATGCAGTTTCTTGATCCATTCTTCTAATCCGTGTCTTTTGATTGGTGAATTGAGGCCATTACCATTGATGGTTATAACTGATGTGCATTGACTTATTCTTGTCATGTCATTTTACTGTTGTTGGCATCCTCTCAATTTTTCCCTCCCTCTGTTTAATTGTTTGCTTTGTCTTGTGGATTCCTACTGTTGGGGTTTATGGAATTGTAGTCCTTGTTATCTATTTCTAGAGTGCTGGTTTGATAGTCACAAATTTCCTTAGATGTTCTTTGTTATGGAAGTATCTTGTTTTCCCACTAGTTTTGAAAGATAGTTCTGTGGGGTACATCAATCTGGGTTAATGGTTTTCTTTTTTTCTTTAGAACTTGAAGCTCTTCATTCCAAGCTCTTCTTGACTTAAGGGTTTGTGCTGAAAAGTCAGCTGTGATTCTGCTGGGTTTTCCTTTATAGATGATTTGTTTCTTTTCCCTGACAGCGTTTAAGATTCTATTCTTGGGCTGGGGATTTAGCTCAGTGGCCTAAGAGCCTGCCTGGCAGGTGCAAGGTTGTGAGTTTGATCTCTGGTACAAAAAAAAAAAAAATAGATTCTATTCTTGTGCTGAATTTCTGGAATCTTGACAAGGATATGCCTGGCTGTAATTTTTTTCTTTTTATCACGACTAATTGGAGTTCTATGTGTCTCACTTACGTGCATGTCAGAATCTTTTTCTCTACAAAGGAAGTTTTCTGCCATGACATCTGTGAACACTTGTTTTGCTACATATATATAGCAAAAATATATATAATTTATGATATTTCCTGACTTTCTTATTGACTCCAATCAATCTTATGTTATTCTTCTTTGCCTAATCTACCTGCTGCTGGATTGATTTCTCATGAACCCTTGCTATTTTAAAGAAATCTTTCTTCTCATTATTATTAACTGTAAGTCTGTTTTCTATATCTGAAATCCTGTCCTTATGTTGGCTTAATCTGCTGTGAGTACTTTCAATGGAATTTTTATTCTCCTGAATATCTTCTTGAATCTGCCTTATGGATTCTATTTCTTTCCTATGCTGAGCATTCATGGCTTCCATAATTTTCTTAAGCTCATCTATTTTATTGTTTTGTTTTGTTTTGGTCTGTATCTGCTCTAGGTTCACTAAATGTGGTCTTCATTGTGTACACCATCTCTGTAGTTATCTGAAAGATTATTTTTTATTTCATTTTTCCAAAGCCTCATTCAATTGCTTTGCTGTTACCACATCAGGGATACCAAGTGGGAGGATTTCACACTGTCCCATCTCATTGTCCAATGGGTTTGCCTTTGAGGAACTGGATGTCTGGGATTGCATTTTGTTTAAGTGTCTTCTCATTTTGTTTTCTTTTTTAGTTTAATTCCTGGTATGATGATTGTAAATTGCCTGTGATGGATTTCTTTATTACTAATATTTAGAACCCTTAGGTAATGATTACTTCACCAAGGTATTTCCCAGGTATAGCTGGTTTTTGGGTTTTGAGTCTGTTGGAAGGTCTTACCTCTTCAATTTGTTGGAGATGAGAAGTTGTTGCTTGTTTGACCCAGTCCCTGGTTCTTTGACACTGTGCCAGAGTATTTTCTGTGAACCTTAGTCAACCTCAGTCATAGAATACCAGGAAAAACAGCTGTTCAGAACAGTTATGTCACTTTTGGCTATAGAGGTACTAATAGCATCAGACAGAGCCTAGATAATAACTAACTGAGCTAACCATTAATTTGCCACTTTTGACCATATGAACTAGATTGTGGTTATATAACAAAATCTAAAGCAAAACAGACAATTATATGCAGGATACAAGTCCTTAATATGCTTATTTTACTCTCAGGGTTTAAAATTTAAAATGGGTTCAGAAGAAAATGGAGACGTGGAAGAAGAGAAAGAGATTAGAAATTAGGTTGAAGGACAAAGAGGGTCAAGCTAAGTTTGTGAAAATGGTACAGAAGACTGGCAGGAAAGAGAGAAGGAAGAGATTAAAAGAAGAATAGATTCACAACTATGACAGGTTAGAAACCATGTTCATGCTCATATGAAAACAAGATCAAACAATGAAGAAAAATACAAAAACAAAAGACAAAAGGTAAAAACAAAACCACCATCATGAGTATAGAAAACAAATAAGAGAAAGAAAAAAAAAAGAAAGAGACAAAAGTCCATTTCCTGGTTTATCTTTGCTGTCACTGGTAGACAACATGATGTGAAGACAGAGTCCTGATCCATGCTGATCTATCCCAGCAAGCAAGAAGCAACTTTTTATGGGGTAGTGTGTAGCCTGCACTTTCTCATCAAGACCAGACTCATTCAGTCTGCAGCAGTCTGTGCACCTTCTGTGGGACTGAGCCCAGATGGGAGTCACTAGCTGGAGCCAGCAGCATCTCTGACTTCTGAGCTCAGTCAGCCCCTCTCCTAGATTGCTCCTAGCCAATCACTCTCTCACACTGGGCAACTGAGTTTTTTTTTTTTTCAGCACCAGAGATCAAACGATCAAACTCACAGCTTTGCTCCTGCCAGACAGGCGCTTAAGCCACTGAGCCAAACTCCCAGCCCTAGTTTTTTGAGGCAGGGTCACACCATGTAGCTCAGGCCTGCCTTGTGCTCACGTTGTAGCCCAAGCCAGCCTCGAACTCACAATGCTTTGCCTACCTCAGCCTCCCGAGTCCTGGGATTAAAGGCGTGAGCCACCACACCTGGCTCTGGGCAACTGAGCTTTCAGCACTCACCGCCAGTCCTTCATATCTGCTGCTCTCCTCCACTTCGTTGTCTCTCAGTGGAGGTCTCTGGGGTCACCAGTCATCACCATGTGTCTGTAGTTTTGAACTGCTCCTCTCATGCAGTGAGTCATGTCTCGGGGAAAAGGTGCAGTTGGCTACCTCTCTTCTTCATTAATTGTCTCTCTTCACTCTGTGGGCTTCAATTCATGTTTTAGATCCTTCCTGGGTCCACTGGGCCCACTTTCCTCATCTTCCTCACATTGCTATATTTCAGTGTCTGCACGTCAACACTCTGAGAGGCTATTTCTTTGCTGCTTACCACTGCATCACTTGGGCCTCCCATCTGTATTTACTAGTATCTATAGAAAAGTTGGGAAGGTGAAAGTGAAATTTGTTTTATTAAAACTCAATACTTATGATGGTAAAAATATTTTATTTCTATACAACTTTCTAAAATTGAATAAAAATTGATTCTGCTTTCAATAGTACCATTGAGCATTTTGGGGTATTGTTTATATAATAACAATACTCCCTAAAATATGATATTTGCATAAGAAAGAGCTTTGGTAGTACATATTCTATGCAAGATGCTTCATGTGTCTATAAAAAGAAGTTTTATGCTAAAAAAACATTTTAAGCAATCCAGTGCCTGCTGTCAGCTTCCTTTTTCTGTTTGTTTCAGGCTAACTTGCTATGCCTCATCCAATCCATAATGTGGGAGACAATTTGAGTGACTCTCCTTGAATGCAGAACAATTGCTACAACTTTGATTATACTGAGACTTATTTCCTTATACTGATAGGTACAGAGCTGATTATGGCATTTCCTTCTCTCTTCAATTGGCTCTAAGTATTGCAAATAAGGCTAGCTGAGTTACTGGTATATAATCTCTAAAGCCATCACTGTCTCCTGCTTCCTCACATAGTGCTCTCTGTAAAATATATGAGCACAGCGGGATGGTAGAGCCAATCATCTCCAGGAATGCCAACGGGGTATGAGCCTCAAGATAAAGAGGCTATGAGTCCCCAGGGCACAAAAGTTTACATATCAGAAACTGAAGCAGCAGCCTCCAAAAATAATACAGTTTTTACCTTAATTGAAGTATGCAGATTGATCCTTCTGTATATCATTATCTCTACATTTTGCAAAGATGCTTTTCTCACTACCTGGCCAGCCAGCTCAAGTTACTCACATAGCTCCCACCATCCTCACTGCCACTAATCCTTGAGCCACCCACTTCTTCACCAGATAGTAAATTCTGGGAGAGGCCTTGGATCAGGGCCTTTGTCTGCACATCCTCACGAGGATTAGACTCAGGACTCCTTGTTTGCCCTTAACTTTGAATATGTCTTGGTGTCTTTACTCTCACCTTGGGTTGCATTGGAGGTGGTAGATTGGAATTAACTTGCTAGAATTCCAATAACGTCTCAATGGGATTATAAATACAACTTCTTGGATTGTAAGGATGACTGGAAAAGGGATTACAATACTTGGATTACCATACTCAGTATTTTGGATTACAACACATAAAATGCAGACAAAATTGTTCTCTTAAATGCACGTTCCTGGGGACCTACCTCTCCTTCCTTTGATAAATGTTTGCAGATAAGAACATTAAATTTTTTATTAAGTTCACAACTTGCTTATACTTATTAGTAATAAACAAATTGAAATGTTATTTTGAGAAGATGCATTCAGTGAATGGTACAGAAGCATAAAATAGATTGCATTAACTGATTAAACTTTACTAAAGGCCAACTAACTCTGAGTAAGTTCAGACTGAGTAATGTCATTTCCTGATAGTTACATTTTGAAGACTTGAGAAAAGGAGCAACAATAAAAATAAAGCAAAAGCACAAACTGAGTGTCACAATAAATGTCTTAGGAGTATTTTCCCCAGGAGAAATAATCTTGGCTACCAGACTAATTTCAACAGTTTTTGTTTTATCTTTTCAATAATAGTGTAATTAGAATCATGCACTCTGATTTTAAATATAGTGTCACATGTATCATTATTAATTTATCAGTCTCAATATTTACTATCTCAAATCTAATTTGAGCTCATCAAATAATGGCCTTCCCTGTTCAGAAAATATAAAGCAAATCATTGTTATTCAAGTAAATGTTTTCTCTTCAATTCTAAAAAACACTATATTTTAATTTATGCTGCCAGATGGGATAAGAATTATACAAAAAACAATGAAAACACTACCAATATAAACTAAATCTGGTTAAACAGAGTCTGAAGTCATAAAGAGTTTAACAAAATGCCAAAAGGAGAAGGAATGATGGTCAACCTTACCTGTGTTTTGAATCTCTATTTTACTCTTTATCTGTAGTAGGAGCTTAGAATAGTTTACAAACATCTCCCAGTCATGAATTTCTCAACTTAAAGCATGCTAATGAGAACTACATAACTGGGATGGGCTTATTCATTCAATGCATATTTTTATCAATCTGTTATATACCTAGCATATAAAAACTGAAGTAAATTAAAACAAGGTGTATATAAATCTGGGTATGTAAAAATCCAGGTATATAAAAACGAATATGGCCTTTAAAGAGTTTGACAGGAAAGACATATTTGAACAAATTTGCAGACTAACATGTAATAGCAACTGCAATAGATATACACATGAAATTCAATACTTTATTAAGAGAGGTGTAATTACCTTTAAAATGACTTTACTGAAGACATGTCTTTCACCAGAAACAGTCAAAAGGACTGAAGTTAGCAACCTACTGAATCATCATTGTGTTTTTAAGTGGTAGTGTTATCGTAAAACTTAATTTCATTTTGACAAAGGGATGGATTTGGTACTATGTCAAGAATTATAATATTTTGAACCAGTTTAGAGATGGATCTAGTAAAAGAGGTAGCAAAGATGTATTGATACCAAGGTTTATGTACAAAAAGGCCAAAAAGAAAGAGTCCTGCAGAGGTTTAAAACATACTCCAAAGTAAAGTTTGTGCAAAAGAAATACCAAAATAAAGGGTTGGTGCCTTAGTTGTGTACTTTCTTTGTTGCTAGAACAAAATTCCCAAACACCACAACTTCACCTCATAGTTTGCAGAGGTATCAGTTCATAGCCTGGTGCCTCCAAGGCAGGGCAATATGACAAAGGAGCAGGGATGCGGAAAAGCAGCTCATGTTATTGTGGCAGGAAGCAGACAGCCACCAGGGGAAGAGGGAGGGAAATAGATTTTCCAGACCACACCTCCAGTAATGTATTTCTTCCAACCAGGCTTCACGTCCCAATATCACATTTAGCTATAAACTTATCACTGGGTTACTGTACCAATGAATATATCACATCTCCATGATCCAATCACCACCCAAAAGCCCCACTTATGAGCACATAAGACTTTGCCAGGATTGGGGGACCTAGATATAAGCCATAATAGGTGAGATCAAAAAGCAAGTAACAAGGCTCAGTGTTGAGACATATTTCACCTCTCTGTCCACAGTTAACTCTGGCATATGCGCACACACATGCACATACACACACACACATTTTGAAGTGTTACAGGGTAGGACAAAAGTAAGGTATGTGTGGAAGGCCAAGAAATATAAGTATGAAGAATTATTATCAATAGGAATCTGTTATGAATAGGTATGCACCAACAAAGTTACTGAAGAAGAAATATTTGAGATGCTTTCCAAATAAAGTACACTGTGAATTTTAAGGAAATGTCCTTATATTTGTGAGTAGGAGTCTTTCATCCCAGGCTGTCTTTGAATCACAGAAGATACCATGCTAAGACTGCAGAGTCTGTAAGGACTTCATTAATTTAGCAATTTTATACTTGAGACAATAAATCCAAATCACTTTTATTCATATAGCAAACAGATTTTATTAAGACAATCTATGAAAAGACTTTTGATGCAAAGAAGTAATTATCTTTCTAAAGCCTGAAAGCAAAGCAGTGAAATCCAAAAATCTGAGGTAATATAGATTCTCATCTTCTTTTTCAAATGTAGAATGTGTAACTGTTGGTTAGTATAAGCAAGGACAAAAAAACCACACACTTGTCAAAAGCTCAGACTTTTCAAATAACTGCTTAATTTTTTTTATGTTCTAAAGAAAATTTTTGGTAGTTTGCATCCATTCTTATTCCAAAATAAAGATGCGTTATATACATGTACTAATTCCATGCAAGAAATGTAAACATTATGTACTACAAACAAGTATTAATACAAAATCTTATATTTTATTTTCAAGTTATGCAAGTCAGTCAGTTTTAAGTACTTCAAATTAAAATTAAAGTTGCATATGTTTTCTAAAAAACTTAAAGAATTTAATAGATTCTAATGAAAATGACATTAAATAGTTAGTTATAAATGTATATTTTTCTTTTTTCCATAGCAGGGCCGAATTCATGGAAATTGTGTATTGAGATATGGTCAACTCAACCATTTCTCAATAATGGATTAGTAGTTTGCTTAGCTAAAAATATTACATTTTGCTAACAATTTTTAAACAGCTTTTCTCTCAATAAACCTACAAAATTACTAGGTTTTATTGTCACAGTGTAGGTGGCATTTCAGTTATTTTTCACAGAGTTATAGGCAACTCTTCAGGTAATTTTCTCTTCTTATTTATTTTTTGCTTTTGTTTTCATATTGTGATTGCTCTAACATACTATTCAAGTGAAATGTCCTTGGAACCATTCACTGTGTGTGGCTTGTATGATTTTGAAAATTAGGAGTTATTAATAATCCTCTAACACATATCCTATTCCCCTCTAAAAGAAATTTAGCTGTGAATAAAGAATGCTCTGCTTCATTTGATAACTCTAAGCAGATCTTAGCTGCATAATGCTTTTGTTGGACTACAGAAGATTTTGTTATTTAAATTTATGCTGTCATTATTATTTTTATTATTTTAAAATGCTTACTTTCCCCCAAATGCCAGCACTAAATGAGAAGTAAAAAGAATCAATCTATGAGTCCTTCACTGAGTTATAGAAAAAATGAAAAGTTTATCTATATTTATGAAAAAATTCTTCTCTTAGTCCCTGTTGTAATAGAAAATGAGTGACTTTTTTGATAATAGCAATCTGCTCATTTTTTAGTAAATTGTGAGGGATTTGTCCTCCATTGTTGATTTCACACTCTTATATTAGTTTCAGACACACAAATACATTTCTAGTGTCACTATAAACAAAACTGAAGTATTTTAAAATGGAAGTGTCCAGAAAAACAATGTTAAGGAGAAGAATCCTATAAAGAGAAGATGAGTAAACAATGAGTGGACAAAGTAGATAGTCTATTACATTTATTTCATTTTGGTTATTTTGCACTAGAAATTATAACCTTTTATAATTTAATTTGGTGCTCAATTTAAAATTGATGGAGAGAATTTGCCATCCTGAATCTCTTATTTTTTAAAGAACCTAGTGATTGAGCATTTTGGGCACTCAATCTGAAACAGTGCAGAGAAAAGGAGTGTAAGATAAGGAGGAGGCCTTTAATGAGGAGGGCATGGGAGAGCTTTAGGGGCCAGGGGGTATAGAAGCTCTCAACAAGAACAAAGGAGTGTAGTTAATTTATCAACTTTGGCTCAGGGGAGGGATTTGGGAGGCAGACAAAATGACATATAACAGCTGATTTGAAGGATCATCTGCCTGTGTAAGACACAGACAGATTTACTGGGGTCTGGGGTGAAGACTTGGAGTGTTGTGGTCTTTGAATCAGAGAGGGCTCAGCGCATGCGCAAAAAGGGGAGCAGGAGGCTTATTTCTGGAATGAGAAAGAAAACATAGAGTTCACTGTTGGCGAGCTAAGTTGTTTCTCTGGATCCAGTACCAAGTTGGGGGGATGCCCCCCCAACAGATAGCTAACCCCCAGGCTAGCAGAATCTATCACCTAGTGCATAATTTCTAACAATGAAACACATTTAATATACATAAATATAATCTAATCATTTATTGTTTGCTAATGCACTTTAGGATAAATTGACTCTTATGATTGAAACAATAAAAGCACAACTCAAGATGTGATTTCAAGTGATGTTCACCTATTTTTATGCCACCTGCTCCCTCTTAAATTAATTTGGACAGGTAGTTCTGTCTTGGTTCATAAATAATATATAGCATATTTTATAAAAAAAGACCTATCCTGTTTTCCCCACCAACTTTGATAAGCCAATGTCTTCTTATTATTATTTGACTTTATCTTCTAAAGGACTTTTAACACATTTCCTTTGTTTTTTTTCACAGGAGGTAACATACGCACTGTAGCTATTTTAGGTATAACCTATTCCGTGAAAATTATAAACAGCCAACAACTGAAGGTAGGTAGCCAGGGAAACAATCTTGGGCTGCTGTAAACATGCAATGAGGTCAATTATACATTTAGTAGGGATAGGTGAGCAGAAATTACTTCCTGAGAAGGCAGTAGGATCCAGCCTATCTTCAGGAACTTCAAGATCTCAGAATAAGAATGTTTTCTAAGTCACCTGCCTTGGAAGTCACACTTTGACCCTGAATAAAATTATTATCTTCATGGAATATAGACCCCAGACAATTGTAAGTGTGTGACGATTACATTGAAGCTTCCTTTGTTTTAAGGACTTTATTTTTCTAATCAGATAAAATCTTACACAATCTCACAGTTACCTAGGAAACTCCATTACTTTGCTGATTTTATACCTTAGATTCTTTCAGGGACAGTTTGATTTTTTTCTTCTATTTTAACCATCCCTATCCTAATTTATGTCTAGTTCTATCAGGTTTTTCCTAGGTTTTGCATAGAAATTTCAATGTAAATTGACAGGACTGGTAAAAGAAAATGAGATGAAATATTGGGTCAATGAGACTTTAGCTATCTCTACCTTTGCATCAATCAGTTTGGTGTTTTTGTGTTTTATTTAAATCTAGAAGATATGCCAGATGCCATACTTATACTAGTATGAGATGTATACTATTAGAAAGTAGACTATCATAAGTCTGTACTTCTAATTAGTCCCTTCTCCCATTGTCCTCTCCCACAATAAAAATGTTGCTGCTGCCAGCCTACATGTTAACAGGTAGAGGGCTCCCTCCTGTGGGCAAGTAGCTAAAGCGGTCTCCATGGCAACAGGGGACTCCAAATCCTGACATCAAACACTGTTGAGAAAACCCAATATTATAATAGCAAAAAATAGAAAATGGAAAAAAAATTTTTGAAAAAAATAGTAATAATCATTTTAAGAAATAAGCATAATAGTTGTTAGAAAAAACGAACAAGAAGAAACAGGCATATGTATATGAATTGCATAAAAAGACAGAACTAGAAGGGAAAGGAATAGTATAATAACATGAAAACACATGTATGCTAAAATATTCAACTATGACACATTCTGCTATCTAAACCCATCTAAACACTTAAAATGTGAAAAAATTACTGTTGATGCAATGTAATTAATAGGCATTTAAATCCTTATTAGCATTTGTGTAATGCTTTCCAGGTACTTGCCCACTGTATCATCGTAATGTTTCATATTATCCTCACATTGAATCACAAGGAAAAGGTTTACTAATTTTACTCATAAGACTGAGATACAAACAATACTGGAAATTTCTATTCTAAGCTGTCAAAACAAATGATAATTATGTTCCTATTATGTGTCAAGCACTATGCCTAAAAGTTTAGTGGATTCCATATTTAACAAACTAATAAAGTATAGCAAGTAAAAGAGACATAATACAAGAGCAGGTTGCTGTATTTGATATCCAGCAAGGAGGTCAGTGTCAAGGAATGACTATCAGATGTCTAGCAGGGCAATGAGGTCAAACAAATAACATGTCTTAAAATAAATGGGACATTTTAATAGGGTCCGATAGTTCATAGCTTCGCTCTGAATAAATGTAAAGTCTTTGAAGGGCTGTATGAAGAATAATGACTACTTTTAACAAAGGAGCTTCCTTAGGTTGTAGGGAAAATAGACTGCATTTATCTACTTAGAAAATACCATGAAAATTCATACTGCATTTCTGGGGGGTTTGAACATGAAGCGTGGTGGTTTGGATGAACAGATCTAGTTTTTTCTAAATGTGATTTTGATATAGGAAAAATGACCCCAGACCTCCAAATGACATGGGGGAATGAAACTCCCAACCTACTATACATCTAGCGTGAGTTCGTGTTCTCTAAAAATTGAAGAATAAATTTTAGGAACAACAGAGGGTAAGAGCAGAATATATTTATTGAGAGAAAGAAAGCTTCTGTCTGAGGGACAGAAGGGGGCCCTAGCGGGTTGCCAAAGACTGTCATTTTTAGGGACTTTTATAGAGTAAAACCATGAGGTTAGACGGGTCCAAGGTGGGGAAAATGGGAATCTGCAAGTTGGGTATAAGGTGGGACATGACTACAGTTAACCAAGAAGATTAATTGCTCAGGTAAAATTGATTAAATCAAGGACAAATTGGAAAGTGAGTCACGTAGCAAGCAGGGATGCTTAACAGCACTGCCTCTTCCTGTAGGGGGTGGGATGCTGACTCTTGACTTCCTCAGGGTGATAGAGAACTATTTAGAATATCAATCCTTACTTAGGATATGAGTGTATTTGTTCTGCCTTTTGTCTTGGTATCTGGCCCACAGCAGGAGGTGCCTGTCTCCTCAGAGGTTACAAGGTATCTGAAGTTTTGCTTTGGCTCCTTCAAGGACCTAGCCCTGTCTGACTGCCTATAATATTTCTGTCTAACTCAGTTTCCTGTAACAATTTGAAAGTATGTGCAACTAGGATTTGCTAATGGATTAAATACAGAGTATAAGAAGAGAGAAGACAAAGATTATTTCCAAATTTTGGGCTTCAGGTCCTTGAAAACTGCAGTTGCCATTTACTGAGATGAGCATGACAATGGGACAAAACAGGTTTCTGGGGATCAACTGTTAATTTTTTATGTGTTAAAGAGTGTTTTTCTATATTACATGTCTATCAGGATGAGATTCTTAGAAAGTGGTTTAAAGCAAAGGTTGATGCATGTGTTGTTAGGGAATGCACTCACTGAGAAGTAAGCATGAAGGTAAAGCAGAGTAAAGTAGAAAAGGAGCAAGAATAAATAATTAGGTATATAACTGATTTGACCACTTCTTGAGTTTATGCAGTGTCATTAAATTTATCTCACATAGCTTCTAAGAGGGCACACTAAATATAGTATCATACACAGGAAGTCCAGAAGTATGAAGGCAAATACATTTATCCACTGATTCCTTGTCATTTATTCACCTCAAGGCCAATGTATTACTCTTTACTTACAAATATAGGATATATGAGCATTAGGACCATGTTGCTTTATTACTCAGAGACAAAAGAGAAGCTCTGGGGTAGGAAACAGTGCGCAGCACTAAAAACACATGGTCGACCAACTTCTGGTTGCTTCCATGTGCAATTTTTTGACTCAGCCATTGACTGAATTAAGCTCAAACTTCATTAACCAAAGTGATAGTGGAGAAACAATTGGCCAAGGACCTAGAAACATGTAAGGCTGGTAAGATACATAATAAGATATTAGATGTGTGTAATACAGAATTATTGCTAACAAATAGGAAGTTAATTCTATGGGAGATAAGGTTAGATAGACAAATTTAAGCCACAGCCCATAAATTAAAAACGATAAATTCGACTACATAAAAATCAGTTATTTCTCTATCATTACTAGAATGAGTGTGGAGAAGAAGGGAAGTTGTCACCATACATGCAAAGTTTTAATCTCCTTCATTTATAAAGGCATATGACTCTATTGAAAATGACAACCCCTAATAGAAAAAAGAAAAAAAATTTTGTAGTACAAAAATTAAATTTCATTTGGAAAAGATGCCTGCTTAGTGCATTCATGTAGTATACAGTCTCATCATCTGAGCCAAATAGGGCCGTGTGCAAGCATATTCTGCTTCTGGAGGATGACCAAAGTAATTAATGAAGTCTTTTATGTTTGTGCTTCTCTCTGCCCTACTTATTCCATCTCATACTGAAAATAAGCATAGAAGTCTCCAAAAACTTTTGTTGAATTGTCTCTCAATTTTGTTAGATTCTGCTGAGCTTTGAGACTTTATTGAATATATAATAGTTTCATCTTTCTAATGGTACTGTTTTATCCTTATAAGAGTATGGTATCTGGCAGTAGTAACACTTTTAGTTCTTTATGTACTTTGCCTGATATTGTATAGACATTGTAGCTTTCCTTAGTGCACTTATTACATGACATGTCCACCTCATTTAAAAAAAATTGTAACCTGTTTTTCATTGAATCAAAAGCATATCTCTTGAATAAATCATGAATTTGGACCATAATTTAAAAATTTGTTCTCTGCCTTTTGATTGAATGTGGTGGAGTTTACGTCTTTTTTGCTATAGGTTCTATGTATACATCATGCTTTTTGTTCCTCTTTTCTTCTATTATTGTTTTCTTTTATGTGAAACAGATACTTCCTAGTTAGCATTTTAATTACTACATTTATTTACTACATTCTTTTGTTATTTTCTTAGCAGTTGCTATGGAGATTAGAAATAGCACGTTAATTATATAGAAAGTCTAGTTTAGACTAACTCTAAATTTATATAGTATACAGAAACATGCTGCATTGTATCTTTATTTTTGTTCCTTCTATTGTACTATTAATGTGCAAATTACATGTTTATACATTACATTCCCTTCAACATTCTTTCATAATTATTGTTTTGTCTTCATTTCAAACAAGATGAAAAAAAGGACTACAAACAAAAATTCATTGTGTTAGCTTTGATATTTACCTATGTATTTACTTTAATACTGTACTTTATTGCTTGATACAGATTTGAGTTTCTGCATTTTTTTATTCTAATCTGAGGAACTACATGAAGCAGTCTATCAGTTTTTTTTAACTTAACTACTTATTTGTCCAATTATTTAAATATAAGATGACCAAATATGCATATTTTTGTTAATTTTTATAAGATAACAGGAAATACAAAAGCAATTTTATCAAATTCATTAAATATAAGAATCAACTGGTTGAAATGACACTTGCCAGAACAAGGCTTGGTATAGTTAGAGCATAAACAAATGCACTACCTACCTTAGGATAAACTTGGTGAAGAATGTTTTAATTTTTTAAAAATACTGGTGATTGAACCCAGAGCTTTCTCACTCAGCTATGTCTCCAGTAGTATTTTATTTTATTTTATCTTATTTTATTTTATTTTATTTTATTTTATTTTATTTTATTTTATTTTATTTTATGTAGGTTCTTGCTAAGTCTGTAAATTGCCCCGGGCTGTGCTCAGATTTGGGAATTTAATGATGCTTTAGTGTCAGCCTTTCAGAGGTCTGGGATAGTAGACATGCGTCACCAGACCCTTCTGCATTTTAGAAGCAGAGTTTAACAGAATGCAGAATTCTCTTTTAACCGTCTTCTGATACTTCACATGAATCACTCATTTTCTTTTAATATCCATGGGATTTTATGGAAGTCAGTTATTTATCTTTCTGAGAAACTTTATTTTAGATCATTTTGTTTGTTAGCTTTTTTCATGTACTACTTACTTTCTTTGTGTGGGGTTGGTACATGTACATAACATGATTTAATTACTTTTTTCAGCCCTTTTCCCTTCTCAACCCTCCCCCCAGCCATCTCTTGATCACCTTTCTTTTCTCTTACTACTTT
>RJWM01028030.1:0-26086 GCA_004363535.1 Dasyprocta punctata | reverse complement strand
AAAAGTTAAGTACTGCCAGGCATGGTGCCACATGCCTGTAATCGCAGCACTCCAGGAGACTAAGGTAGAAGGATCCAAATTCAATTCAAGCCTGGGGAACTGGAGACCCTGTCTCAAAATTTTTAAAAGTTACAAAGAGCTGAAGGAGCCAAGACCCAAAAATTGAGATGCAATTTAGAAACTGGAGGGAAAAAAAAAAATCATGGAAACAGATCCTTCACTACAGCTCCTTAAAGGACGATAGCTCTGGAAGCACCTTGCTTTTATCTCAGTAAGACTCTCTGGATTTTAGAACTACAGAAAAGTAAAAAAAGAAAACTGCAGTTTTAAGTCACTAAATTTATACAAATATTTTATAGCACTAAGACAAAAAGAATACACTTTTCACAGGTAACTATTTTTTGCTGTTTTTAATCATATGCATGTAATACTGTTCCAAAAAGGGCATAAGGTAGAGTTGCAAGTACGTGTGTATGTGTGTTTGTATAGGTAAAACATACACACACACACACACACACACACAGACATTTATATATATTTTACTAACTTTTAGGAGTAAGTCATTGGTAGAAAATCCAATTGAAATTTTTTTTTAATTTACTGTTATAGATAATAGTTCCTGTCATGGAATTTGTACATAATCATTAATGTTTATCACAAGTAATGTGTACAAATTTGATAAATTAAAAGAATGTTGTCATGTTTTTAATGACTTATAATCTAGCTAGTAAGGGAAGAAAAAAGCACAATTAAATCCTATAATAACAGGCCAACGTAAAAAGGAGTACATGTACATCCACAAGTGACTAGTAGCAGCAAAACACAAACCAAACTTAAAAACACTAAAAATTTTTTTAATGTAGAACAATACAATGTTGAGTGAGATAAACTAATTTGAAAAGATTTTTTTTCATGCAGTTGAATTAAATATTGAGAACAGAAAACGATACAAACTTGCTGAGCTCCAGGAAAGATTCACCATATGAGAACATAAAACAAAAGAGAACAATTAGACGCTGCACCCTGTTACTATTTACTTCAGTTGATAGTGGCAATAACAATACATTTACTAAGTGTCTGGACTGGGCGGAATACTTTATATTTAATTTGCACAATTTTATATGTAGGTATTAAACAGCCCCAGAAAGCAAGTCATTTTGCCAAGATCACACGTACCAAACTAACTGAGGCCACATTCTGAAAGGCAGTCAAAGAGGGTGTAGCAGAACTACTGGCATGTTGTACCAAAAACAAAATAACAACAAATAACAACTCAGGGCCAGAAATGTGCTAGCAAAAATTCATCTATATTTTTTATATGTCACTATGCCAATGCAACATATTTCTACCACAAAGCCAGGCAAAAGTGAAGCTCTTAATAGTCAAGGACAACTATAATCAAATGCCAGTCTGTATCCCAGGTACACCTCAGTAACTTCACTCTGAAAAGGAAAAGAAAATCAGATGACAAATGGCTAGAAACCACATAAGCATGGTGACAAGAATGAATTTACACAAATGCATACAATCTAAATCAGGGCTGCAGGTAGCCAAGAAAGACAAAACTGATGGGCATACCTGCAACAAGAAGGGAAACAGCCAAAGAGAGAAAAGGGACAAAAGATTTTGTGGCCAGAGTACCATAACTTTTTACTAGACTATAATTTTTATGTTTTCATTAAAAACATAGCAGGGTAGTGCATATTCATTATTCCTTAACAGATATACAACGTATTCCCGTTCAAGAATGATTCTTAAGAACATAAGTGGAAAAAGCAAGAAGAAATCTGATAACTCTTTTGAAGATAACTACACAAAATAACCACCTTACTTATGTTCCTACCACCTTGTTTTGCAAGCCTGTATTGTTATTGTTTTGGGTTCTTTGTTATTGTTATTTATTAGTCTCTTTTGTTTCTTGTTTTTCTTGTAATTTGTTTTGTTTTGTACAGAAAGGATAGATGTACATGTATAGGCCTATACATGCCTAGAACTTCTCCTAAAGAGTTTACAAGAATTGCTTTTATTCCGAGATGGTATGAACAGTTACTTTGAAGAAAATGAGACATTTATGGTAGCCACTGCTGATTTCCTATCATCTTGTTATGAAGTCCAATAATGCTTTTATCCTTTGTTTTGATTGTTCTTAGTCTGTTCTATATTATTTGATTTCAATGTGTGTGAAAGTGTGGACAGCTATTTTGAAGAGAACAAAAGACATTACAGTAGCCATTGTTGATTTTCCTATCATCTGGTTTTAAAGACCTGTAACGCTTTCATTCTTTGGTTTTTATAGGTTTTAGACTATTGTGTTTTGTTTGAATTTATTGTGTGTGAAGATATGGACGGTCAACTATGTTGAAGAAAAGAGACATTATGGTAGCCACTGTTGATTTCCTGTTGTCTTGTTTTGAAATCCTGTGTTGCCTGCATTGTTTTGTCCTGATCTGCTTTCTTCTGTCCTATTTTGGTTTGTTTTATTCTCTTTAAAACAAAATTTAAAAAAAAAGAAAAAGAAAAAGCAAGAAGAAATAAGATACAGTTTTGTGATACAAACTACTCACTGTAAAGAAAAAAGAAATTATAAACACAAAGTTTAGATCCTGTTTACCCCTGAAGGTTATAAGTTCAAGGTTTTCAAAGATTATATCACGTTTTATTTTCTAAACTACATAGTATTTCTTACACTACTAATCTCTACACTTAAATACGTTTCTCGAGCACTTTTCAATCTACTCCACTTTCTAAGAGAATTGTCTGCAATGTCTTGGCCAGAACTAGGGTGGGCACCAGCCGCTGAAGGGAGAGTGGAGGCGGAGGCGCTTGAGCTCAGGCGACCCAACCCGCAGAGAAGCACAGGGGTGCGGGGCCAGCGCTCTGAACTTCTGCCCAACTCCTCACTGAGCTGAGACTGTTACTGGCAGCTGAGTTAAATAGAGATATTATAGGCAGTCAAACAAGGCTAAGTTCTCTAAGGAGTCAGTGCAGAAGCCCAGATACCTTGCAACTGTAGGGGAGGCAAATACCTCCTGTGGGCCAGGCCCCAAGACATAAGAACAAACAAATACACCCCTATCCTAAGGACCGGTGCTCTAAATAGTTCTCTGTCTCTGAGGAAGTTAGGAATCACCATCCCAACCCTCTACAGGAAGAGTCACAGCTGTTAAGCATGCTCACTTACTACGTGACTCGCTTTTCCATTTGTCCCCGATTTAATCAATTTTACCTGAGCCATTAATCTTGTTGGATAACCATAGTTCTGTCCCACCTTGTGCCCACTTTGCGAGTTCCCATGTTTTCCTCACCTTGGACCCCTCTCATCTTGTGGTTTTACTCTATGAAAGTCCCTGGAAAAGACAGTCTTTGGCAACCCGCTCGGGACCCCTTCTGTCTCTCTCTCTCTGGAGGGAAGCTTTCTTTCTCTCAAATACATTCTGCTCTTACCCTCCGTTGGTCCTAAAATTCATTCCTCGATTTTAGAGAACACGAACTGGTACGGACACGTAGGCTGGGAGTTTCACTCCCCTATATCAAGACGAGGCAAAGGCGCCGGCTTTCCTGGAGGAGGCAGTGACGGGGAAGCGCAGCCGGCAGGAGGGAGGCGGCAGGACCACAGCACAGCCCCGCCATCGCGACCGCTGCGCTGGGCCCGGGACCCGCACGGCCCAAGCGCGCTCCGGGGCCAGCTCCTCGCCCGAGTTTCCGAACCTCTCGCCCTCCCACTCCAGCGCAACCCTCGCGGGCCAACCCAGCGGCCGGGGATGCGGGAAGGTGCCTACCATGGTGACGTACTGGAGGCTACGGAGGACCTCCGCACTCCACACTCCACACTCCACAAGTTCACAGCACCGAGCGGCAGGTTTCCCGCCGCACTGCTGCCCGAACACACGTGGGGCCACGGACGCCAGGAACCCTGACCGGAAGGGGCGGGGCGAGTGCGCCGCCTAAAACGTCCCCGGAAACTGAGACCTAGTCCTTCGCGTCCGAGCTGAACTTCAAAGCAGATGGTCAGCGGTACCTGGTGCTGCTAGAGCACTGAGCAGGGGATCTTAACTCTGCTCCCGGAAGCGCCTTGCTCCCGACCAGTCACGTGTGGGCCCCTTGGCGTAGATCTCCAGCATCTCTGCCCTCAGAAACGTCTTCAGCGGTAGCAACCCCTTCACACTATAGGTTCCCTTTCTCTCAGAGGCTCTCGCGTTCCAGGGGCTGGACCCAACCTAGGGCTTGGCTTAGCGATGCCCTGTGCCCCAGATGCTCCTGCAGTCTGCTTTCCCTGTACTGTCTTACCTTGGGCAAGGCTTTTCCTCAACTAGAGTTAGTTTCTTTATCCAAAAGAGGTGCCTTCCTCACAGTCAAGGCCCTTTCTAATCCAGTTTTCTGTTTCTGCACAGCATATTAGAATTCCAGAGACAGTAACTTCGTTCAGTAAATATTTGCTGAATGTCTACTATATATCTGACAGTAAGGGCACCCCGGCAGTGTTCATCCTGTCACTCATATTCCAGGGAAGCATGTAAAAATAAATCAGTATTTCAAATAGTGTAAGGGCTGAGAAAATAAGGCTGGTAAGGTGGGCAGGAAAGCTGTTATGCACGTGGTGGTCTCAATTCTTTGAGAAATGATACATTTCTGAATAAGAGAAAACTAGGCATGGGTAGAAGCACTAAGCAGGGTGAAATTAGGTATTCCTAGATATGTGTGCAGATATATGAGTTTAATATAAATTTATTCACTTTGAAAAATCATTCAGATTGTAAATAAGAGTGTGTAGCAGGTAGATTCTTGAATTTAGGAGCATACCTTTTTACAAAGCCATTTAAGTGTGTGAATGTGCGTATTGTGTAAATCTACACAATGAAAGTCATCTTTGCAATATATTCTGTGGTGACAGCACTCTCTCCCCTGAGGACTCCGAATGAACCAGAATGTTTACACTCTGCACTCTAACCACTTCTTGTGAAACCAACTTTAACCTACCCTAACTCATTCCAAAGTCTGACCCAATGAAGCCTGTGTCCTAAATTCCATGTTGCTGCAAATCTGTGAAGTATTAAATCCTCACTGTGGCTGATTTGGCTATGTTAGTAATTGCTCTTTGTCTTTGAAGGTAGCCTGAGAAAGTCCCCCAAAGGAAAAATGGGAACCTCAACTCGCTTCCCTCATAGAGTAGCTCCCTCCACTTTTGTCACACAAAAGAATTTTAGGCACATCACTGAGAGGACAGTTATATTTATTAAACAGAATCGAAGGAGTAGATACTCAGAAGGGGTGCAGGTGTCCAAGCATGAGCTGAATATGGTCTGGACGTGGAGATATTTATGTAGCTTTAGGGTTGTCCTCAGGACAAGTTGATCTAAGGTGTATACATAGAGTACATTGGGGTTACCCATTGCTAGGGCTTGGTTAGGAAATGGTTTGCTTGTATTCGAAGTTCAGAGATATGACACACAATTAATAGTGCTGTTTCCTTGAAGGTAGAAGTCTGTGGAATTCGTGAATCAAGAGAAAACCATAGTTCACTTTACAGGAGAAAGGAATGGACCTAATTTACAGACTTGCTGTATTTTAGGAGTGAATAGTTTAGAAAGGAAAAACAAGTGTAAGAGTAATATAGGCATTGTAGTCTTCAGTTTATTTTTAAAGTAAAAATTTAAAGTTATAATTTCCCTGTCTCCTTTCTACCTCTTTTTCTATGCTACTTCATATCGATCACAAAATTCCTACCTACTTCTACCTATTCTGAAAGAGGAGTAGTATTTAGAAATAATTTCCTGTGTATTAACAAACATACAGTACTGTATGTGTGTGTGCACGCGCATGTGTGTTTGTGCACGCTGAATGTGTGTAAGGGTTAAGTACTGATTAATGTTAGATATAGATGTAATAATATGTCCATAATTTTAGAAAACCACTAAAAGAATAGAAACAGTATAAAATTTTTATAGACTAAATATATAGAAAATAAAATAAATAGGATGAAAAATAGATAATTCAAACCTAGGAAGTAACAGAGAAAAAAGTGAAACATGGACCAACAAAGCAAATAAAAAGCAAAATATAGCACTTTTAAATCCATGAAAGAGTAATGGACTAAATGCTCCTAATTTAAAACAATATATATGTAGCTAGTGCTAGTGGCACATGCCTGTCATCCCAGCATTCTGGGAGACTGAGGCAAAAGGAGCCTAAGTTCGACCTCAACCTGGGTAATTTACCAATTTAGCAAGACCCTGTCTCACAATAAAAAATAAGAAGAACTGAGAGTGTAACTCAGTGTGAAGGCCCTGGGTTCAATTCCAGTAGTAGAATAAAATATATTTTATATATATTGTTTCCTGTACTGGAAAAATATATTGCACATATATTCAATTACAAATAGTGAGAAAACATAGAAAGGAGTATGCTAAACAAATATCAATTGAAAGAATGCTGTGCCAATATATTAATGTTATGCCAAATTCACTTTAGCTCAAAAAATGTTACGGTAGATAGAAAAGATCACTTCACAATGAAGAATTTTCCATTTTAAATTCATTTTCATCTTTAGTAATATAGGCTTAACATATGTATTAGAAAAAATGATACAACTTCAAAGACAAGTACAAAAACCAAAAGCTTGTGTGAGGATTTTAACATGCCTTTTTTCAATAATTAAAAACATTCTGCTTCCAGTACTCACAAGTATAGCAAGATTGTACACATATGTATGGTACAGTTAAAAATTTATCATACATTGAGTCAAAAAGTAAGATAAGTGCAAACAAATCTGGAAGGACTGAAATTCTATTAAATGTGTTTTCTGATCACAATGTAAACTGAAAATTAATGACTAGAAGACAGGAAAAGAATTCTCACACATCTCATAGAAATTCTCACAGAACTTCTTACAGAAATTAAGAATTATACATCTAAATAAGTCAAGAACTAAAGAAGAATGAAAATTAGAAATAATTCACTTGAACAGTAACAAAAATATTAAGTATTTAAGTTGGTGGGATGCATCTGAAAGAGTAATTACCTCATTTAACCTACATATCAGAAAAAAGAAAAGCTAAAAATTAACTTTCCATGAATTAAGTTTAAATATGCGAAGAAGTTAGAAAAGCAAGAAAATAAATTCAGAAAAGGTAGACTAGAACAAACAGAAATTACTGAAATATGAAAAATTTATATATGGTTTGGAAAAACAGAAAAGCTGAATTTGGAGTTTCACGAAGGATATTGAAATTTATAAATCCCTACAGGATCGAGAGAGAGAGAGGGAGAGGGAGAGAGAGAAAGAACCCCCCATTAACCAAGACCCAAGAGTTGAAACAATTGAAATCAGTTCAGATTATGCAAGTGTAAGACAATATAGTCACATATGTGCTACTGAATTTTATAATTTAGATAAAATGGAAAAATGTTAGAAAAATGTAACATATCAAAACTGACAGGACCTTGCACTTGCCAGGCAAGTACTTATGCTGTTGAGCTATATCCCTGATTCCTGGTAGAAAAAAAAAAAAAAAACCTCACAAAAAGGAGTAGAAAACTTGAATAATTCCATCATCATTTAAAAAAGTGGTTTCTCAAATATTTTGCCACATCAAAATTACAAGTTGAAGTTTTTAGATTTTTTATAAATATGCATAAATAAAAATAGAACAGAAATTCCCTAGTATGATAAAATTATTAATTAGAAATAGTAGTAGTTGGTATCATTCTTTTATTACTGACCTCAAATAATAAACTTTCATTTAATCACATTGGAAAGCAGTGTTTGGTTTTATTCAGAAAGTTGAAATGTGTACATCCTTTAAGCCAACATGCACATACACATACACACACACACACACACACTCCCTATAAAAACTCCAACGTATGCTTCTCCTATTATACAAACAAGTATAGTAGCATTGTTCACACTGGCAAAGTCATTTGTAACAATATTGATCATAATAGCTCAAACTGGAAGGAAACTAGTTGTTCATCAATAAAACACTTGAAAAATGAATTTTGGTAAATTTTTATGCAGAAATGAATGAACAAGTAGCAGCTATGTTAAAGAACATGGACAAATTCTAAATCACAACATAATAGAAGTGATTCAGAAATATATGAACTCTATAATTCCATGTATATAAAGTTCAAAATTAGGCAAAATGAATAACACTACATTTTTTACAGATACCGGTGTAGGTACCAGGAAAATTTCTTATCCTGTGTGGTGGTTACCTTGGTATTCAGTTTATAATTATTCTTTATACTCCACATTTATATTTTGCGCACCTTTATGTTTGTATGTGGACACTAAAATCCGTGGAAGCTCAAGTCCTTTATGTAAAATGGCGTATTTTCATATAACCTATTTACATCCTCCCTTCTACTTTAAACAATATCTAGATTGCTCACAATGCCTAATACAGAGTATGTGCTATGTAAATAATGATGACTGCCAAGGCCAGACTCAAAGTTTTACGTATCCAATTATTGTAAATATTGCATAAAAAGTCTGCATACATTCAGAGATTGCACCCAAATCTACTATCTAAGGCTGCCAAGGCTAAGACAAACCCTAGGGCTACGAAAGACTAGGCTTCTCTTCTGGGTTTTCTGTCAGACTTCCCACCACATTGCTGAGTGGCATGATTTAAACACATGGCCCCCACTCCAATCCTCTGTAATCCTCTTCCCTCTTCCTTCTGGGAAGTGACCTCTGCATTCATGCCTTTTGAAGGCAAGGGATGAGAGACTTCTACTCCAACACAGATCAACCTGTCAAAAGTTGCTCCCAAATAAATTGTGTGCTAGTGCCATCTTGTGGATAGAAGCTATATGTGTATATGTGTGTGTGTGTGTATGTGTGTATGTGTATCTGTCTGTCTCTCTCTCTATATGTATATTGTTTTCTGCTGTTTTTAAAAATGACATCTGTATTATGTAAGAATATACTTTAGACTTAAAGGAAAAGATGAAGTATAAAATAATGTGTATAATAAATCCTACTTAACATAAAATGTGGGAGAAAGTATGTATAGATGCTCATACCTGAGCAGGAAATAGGAGGGACCACAATAAACTGTTTACAGTTTACGAGATCAGGATTGAGGTAAAGAGGACTCAGGAGAAACTTCATTCTATTCCACAGTGTTGGAATTTTTCAAAACAATACATGTTATAGCTTATTTTCCAGTGGAAATAAAAAAGAGAGAATGGAATCCGTAAAGAGGACTGAAAGTGTGTTAGATTAGAGACAAATTGATACAAAAGACAGGTTGGTGACTGAGATGAGGGTACCAGAGTTTATGTCTCTTTAAGAAAGTGGTCAAAGAAAGTAAGAAGAAGGAAGTTTTAGTTATTCCTAAGAACTTTTTTTCAGTTTTGCTTTAAGATAATTCATAGTAATCATGAAAGTACATGGTAGGAGAAACGAGCAATAAGAAAAAGTCAATTTTTTCTCAAATGTACTGTACTTTTGAGAACAATGCAAGCATTAGGTGGCTCTCGTTGTTACTGACTGAACTGTGTCATTCCAAAATTCATGTGTTGAAGTCCTAAACTCAAGTACTGCAGAGTGTAATCTTATTTGGAAAATAGGATCATTGTACTTGTAAACAGTTAAGATGAAGAATGAGCCTCGAAGTCAATAGAGCTGGTATCGTAATTGAAAAACAAGTTTGGAGTCAGATTTATACATAGGGAGAAGTCTGTGTGATGATTGGACTTGTACTTGGAAGGAATTGTCTGTCCTTAAAGACACAGGTAAGAATCCTACTCTTTAGTACCTTAGAATGTGACCTCATTTGTAACATTTACAGGATATTCATAGGATCTTCACAGAGGTAACTAAATGAAAATGCAGTCATTAGGGTGGACCCTAATCCAGTATGACTGATGTCCTCATAGAAAAGGAAAATGTAGACTAAGAGATGTGCATGGAGCAAAGATGCTTTGAAAACACAGGAAGAAGACAACTGCCTACAAACCAAGGAAAGAGGCTGGCATAAATCCTTCCCTCGCAGCTCTCAGAAGAAAACATCACCACTGACACATTCATTTTTGATTTCAGTCTTAGTGAGACTCTAGTATTCTACTGTTGAAGTCGTTCAGTTTGTGGTGTTTGTGTATAACTGACCTCGCTAACGCTTGTTCACACGGCAAAGCATATCTACAGCGTTCCCTGCTTCTTTTCATCAACCCTTTCAAGTAATGTACTATCCTTTTAAAGAGAGGTTTATGAAATTAACAAGACAAAGAACTTTGTAGGTCAGTTCTTTATTTTCTGAGGTATGCAGATTCCACTAGTCTAACCTTCCTTCCCTTTACTTTCCCTCCAATTCCACCTGTCTTTCTTAACATTACCAAAGTAATTTTCCAAAGGATTACTAAGATCAATACACTGAGATGATAAAAATCTTTCCATTGTACTGTGCCCTCCAGTCAAAATCAGCAGTATCGGGGACCTGGCCTAGATCCCCAATCTTCCAAACGAGTGTAGGGTGAAAGCTTAAATAAATGAGACAAGTGGTATGATTTTAGGGCTCCAGAAGGGTCAAAGGCCTTTCCAGAGTTCTTGACTCTGAGGCTATGATGAGGACTAAGACAAAGAGCCTCTCTCAGCCACTCATATTTATTTTCATAATAAACAAAGAGAGGGGATACTGAGGAAAGCAAGGGATGAGCAGGACCTTGGGAGTCACATCAAGCACTTCTCCATGTAGTAAATTGTGCCAATTTTAGGAGAACTGTCTTATCTCCATGATGACATTTACGGTGGGAGTGAGACGCCTACAGGTGTGCGATGTCTGCAGCTGCAGTCTCTACCTATTTAACTGAGTCTGAGCCAGGCGTCATCAGTGGTGGCCTTATCTTGCCCTTTGAGGTATCTCTGGCCTCACTGGCCACTACAGGCCTCAGCCAGGACCAGTGATTCACAGAGGTTCACTTACTATGCATCAGCTCCTGTTGCCAGGCAAGGGGCCTAGGCCTTGGGCCAACTCACAGATAAACAGAAAACCAATTAGTTAATTTTAAATCCTGCTCAGAGACACTTCGTAATGGTCTCCAACAAGGAGAGCAAAACAAAATACCAAACAACCTTCTTGCCTCTGTTTCAAGACCTTTTCAAAATCTGTCTTCCTGCCTTACAACACAGTGTTCTCACTGTGTGTCTTTCCTTCCCTTCAGATCAGCAGTTCTCCTCCCTCATCCACAACTTTGCTCACTGACTTCCTCCCATATTTACCACAAGCAAAATTCCACAACGTTTAGCTAGACAATTCCATCACCAACGCCACCTTCCTGGTCACTACCTACCTTGCTCACACTCAATGCCCTTGGCACTTGTTGTATATGCCCAGGTCCTCTTTCCCATTGAAGTCCAGGATCTTGAGGAACTATTCTCAATAGTTATGTTGACCTGTTTGGTCGAATTTCCATAGCACATAATATCTAGTGTTTATTGTGATGATCACTAATCATCAAAGAAAAGGTTAATGTTCCATGTAACCTTTATAAGAAAAAAATTAGTTATTTGGTATGCTTATCTTTGACCCTGTAGAGCTTTGCCTAAGGTTGTTGTCCTATCAAGTATGCAATAAAAAATGAATAAATGTTTACTATTTAATAAAAAATTACTTTGGTTCTAATGCATATAAAAGATGGCTTTAGAGATAAACTGTTTTGGAGTTAAAAGCATTGTAAATAAAAAGTATTACAAAGCTATACATCTACACAACACAATCAAATGTTTCATATTAAAATAATATGCAGTGGATATTGTAAATTGTTCAAAAGAATTGCTTTTTTTTCTTCATATTATATAAGGTGTACTCATAAAATATGGTGACATTTAAATTTTAAAAGTGTATTATAGTAAAACACACATTGCTATTAATTGCCCTCAAACTACTCATTGCACTCAACATACTTATCTCATTATTCTTGCCACTTTCTGAAGCGGTTCTGGAAGTCACTTTTCACAAGTATCTTTTAGTTGCATTATCATGGCTGTGTTAATGTCTTGAACAATTAAAAATGACACTATATACTTTGAACACTTCCTCCCAAAATAAGTAAAAATAAAAGAGAGGATGGGGTAAAAGGGTGATGGAAGAATGCTTAAAATATATTGTACACATGTGAAACCCACAAAAATAAAGCCCATTAATCTGTTTAACCAACATGCATTAATAAAAAAGTGGATAAAAAGAAATAAAAAGATATTTACTGCAATTTATATCAAATAAAGTATTGTGGTATATCCTCATCTACCTTATTGACTGGATCTGGCACTATGCATTTGCTGGCTCTTCCCCAAAGTTAAAATGAGCATTCAAGGTAAATTGAGAGGATTACAGTAAGCAACATAACAAATATGGAGGATTCCCTTCTGTCTTGTCTTTGAGGTCCAATATTATGCTCACTGTTCTGCTTTATTCTGACTAATTTTCTTTGCTTTATTTCATATTCTGTTTTGATTGGTTTTATTCTGTTTTGTTTTTGGTTTGATTTTACTATACCTGATGGAATGGTCAACTATTGTGAAGATAGCAAGATATACTATGGTAGCTAATGTTTTCCTAGTATCTTGCTTTGAAGTTCTGTACCAGTTCTACTGCTTTGTTTTGATTGACTTTGTTTTGTTATGTTTCGTTGGATTTTACTGTCTTTAAAATTAAAAACAATTTTAAAAGTAAATGTTTTTAATTGATTCAGGACAGTGAATCAACTGTGAGAGTACAACTAAAGATACAGGAGAGGGCTTCCAGAACTGCTTCATAAAGTAGTGAAAACAACAAGATAAATATGCCTGAAGTAAGAGGGAGGATTTTGAGGTAGGTTAATGTCAAAGTGTCTTTTACCATAATTTTGTAATTTAAACATTCATGTATTTTGTGACATTGTATATACGTTCTTATCCTAAGTATTAAGAGATCAATGCCAGATTGCTAAATTTCTCAGTCTGACTTAATGTCAGGTGCAGTGAGACAAGTAAGTTCTCACCAAGGGAAGATGAGAGGTGAAGTATGTGATTTCTGGATAATTTTTTGAGAAGACATAGATTGCCCTCTTGCATTGTCACTGTTTCTTTTTTGTGGTGTGGCAGTGCTTTCTGGCTTTGACTTCATGAAGGCAACATCTGGTCCAATCTCTAGGCAACAAGACCAAAAGAACATAGGACATTGTAAAGCCCAATTGAGAAGAAGTGTCTGAGAAACCAAGGCCTTTCATCATCCCCTGAATATTTATGTGGGAAATGAATTTAAATCCTTCCTGAGCCATTTTCTTAGCTCATCCTTTTGTTATCGCAGCCATATAGTCTAAAAAATATACTCTACCACAGTAACAAAACTCTAGCATTCATTCTGAACAAACTTTCCTTGGGCACTATTCTGAATAGTTATTTTGACCTATTGGTTGAATTTCAATTGCACATAATATCCAGTGCTTATTGTGATGATAATTGTCATCAAAGAAAGAGTTAATGTCCCATGTAACATTTATAAGAAGAAAATTAGTTGTTTGGTATGTTTTACAATGTTTAATTTAAAACCATGAAACTGCAAAAAGGTTTTGTGTCTAACAGAGTAATATTAAATCTCTATGGAAAACTTAACTAAGAATAACAATGCAATTTTTTATACTTTTTAACAATTAGATCTATTAGAGGAACATCTTTTTTAAAATATCCTTTAAGATGTTAGTAATAATTGGTGTAGCTCAAACCAAAACTCCAAAGTCTTCTGAGGTCAGAAATACAAGGCAAGTGCATAAATCAGAAGGGTGCCAGACAGGAGGTAGTAGTACAGGTTGGGTTATGGCTGTCTGGAGAGTCAATGTGCTGTGTAAGGCATTGACATCTAAAACGTTTGGTGCTACTGTTCTGAGGTTATTTAGGAGAGACTGATGAGAGTGAGACTTACTCTTTAACTATAAATAACCAGAAAGATAGATGCACTACACAAGTCAACAGTGGAAAAGAGGCAGCACAGAGCCACGATCTCAGATAGAAGAAAAATAAATGAGGAAAAACATGTCACCCTTCTGGATTTTCTCCTGAAGGTACTTTTCAGACAGCACTACAGGGGAGAGTGTCTGACAACAGCACAGCAACTTTGCTGAGACTCAGAGACAGTCTGCAGCCCTGAAAGCAGAGCTGGCTAGAATTTGGAAGACAGAATGTGTACCAGGAGATTCCTGGACACAGATCATCAGAAATTGTTGAAGGGATGCCCTTGCATAAATCACATCTCTACAATGCCAGGAACACTACAAATTGCGAACACTAATACTCAAGCAGTTCCCAGAGGTCACACAGGACAGAGATAGATTCATGTTTCACCAACCAGTGTAAAAGATCCTTGTTGCACTCTTGAAAGAGTCACTGAAAATGGTGGAAAGGTTATCCTTTTTATTGGCAGTAAATTAACATCACAGAAAAGTATACTCCAGGTTTGCCTTAGAAGACTTAATATTCTTAAAAGGACCAAGATACCTGGCAGAAAAGTCTTCAAAATCCCTTAAAAAAATACAACAAAATAAAATCCAGTAATTCAAAATAATGTCAGGTGTGTAAAACCAGATACATAAAAAGACAAGGTATTTTCCATCCTATGTTAGTAAAAATTTTCAAAGTAGGTATTGATGAGCTTCTGAACTTCCATAGGATCTGTAGTGATTTCACTTTTTTCATTTCTCATTGAATGAATATGAGTTTTTTCTTTCCTTTTTCTGATAAGGTTGGCAAGGGGTTTATCAATTTTATTTATTCTTTCAAAGAACCAACTCTTTGATTCATTAATTCTTTGTATTATTTTCTTAGTCTCAATTTTTGCTCTGATCTTTATAATTTACTCTCTGGCTTTGGACTTGACTTCTTCTTTTTCTAGAAGTTTGAGGGACAGTATTAGATTGTTTATTTGTGCTTGTTTTATTTTCCTAATACGAGAATTCACTGCTATATATTTCCCTCTTAGGACTGCTTTCATTGCATCCTACAGGTTCCGGTACATTGTATTTGCATTTTCACTTGATTATAGATAATATTTAATCCTGGAAACAACCCAAATGCCTATCAGCTGAGCAATGGATACAAAAGATGTGGTATTTTTATACACTAGAGTAGTATCAGCTATAAAGAAGGATAAACTCAGTGCTTTTATAGGTAAATGGATGCAACTTGAGACCATACTCGTAAGTGAAATAAATCAGATTTGCATGTGTAAACATCATATTGTCTCCCTAGTATAAAAAACTGAAATAGTAAATAAGATAAAAAATGTACAGTAGATACTGTGAAAAGGGAAGAAACTACTCAAAAAGAAAGAACAACTGGGTTGAGGAAAGGAGAAAAGGAGGAAGAGGAAAGAAAAAAAAAAGAAAATTATTAAGATAGCTACCAATTTCTATTAGTTCAGTTTCTATTAGTTCATTAAAAAGAATGCTTTGTGCTTATATTGTTTATTTTTTCATGCCTGTATCTTGAAATCCGAGCAATGACTTTGAAGATAACAATACACAATATAATAACCATTGTTAATCTCCTATTATCTTGTTTTAAAATTCTACACCATTGTTTTTATTCATTTTTTAAGGTAGTGTCATTATCAGAAGAAAACGTCAAAGGGAACAGATTTAGAAATGATACAGTTAGCAGACAGACTTTTTAAAAAGTGTTTAAAATACACATGAAGGTTAAATAAAATATTACTAGTACAGAAAGATATAAAGAAAACCTGCTTAGAACTTTTAGAGACTAGCAGTATAATATCCAAAATGAAAAATCAAATGGGTAGGATTCACAAGAGTTTAGACACTACAGAACAATACACTAGTGATCTTGCAGCCATATCAATAGAAACCTCATGAAAGGGAGAAAGCAAAAGAAGAAACAGAGCCTCAGAGACAAAAAGCAGGGCTTAAGATGGAGAGCAAATAAATGCAAAAAGATAAGGAATGTTTTGGGATGACAGAACGTTAAAATGTGTATTGATTACGGTGGCAACTAAATAGGTACACATGTTTCTCAAAATCCATTAATTTGTTGATTAAATGGGTTAATGTTAGGAATATTACCCTCTGCAAATCGTAATTCCTTAAATCCAATAAAATTATTTTACGAAAAATAAAGTATCTGCTGAAGACTGAATTTGGTCTGAAAGTGAGAAGGGATAGGTAAGGCATTCCACAAGTACACATACAATGTTTAAACAGGCAATAGTAGTACCTAGCCTAAAAGGACTTTAGAATGAATTAAAATGCCCTGCCCATATATTTGAAGTTGATCTAATATTTAGGATTCAAAAAAATAACAGTTGCTATTTTTCATTATTTTTTATTTTGCAAAGAGCATAAGAGAAGTTCATAGTGTTCTATTTCAAGATTATTACTTTGGTTGAAGGACAGGAATTTACTTCACAAAATGTCACGTCTATACGAAAATCACACAACAATATTGCTTATATATTTGCAATAACCAACCATGCCAGATAGCAAGTGAATGTGATCAAGTGTTTGAGTCGCTCCTATACATGATACCCATGTGCCAAGTCGAAAAATTTTAGTTTTCCAAGAGATGACTCACATAACAACAGCAACAATGCTAATATAACAGACAAAGTAAAACTTGTAGCAGGCATCAAGAATAAAAATGCTGAACAAATTACATTCCCTTGTGCCCCTTCTACTCCATGCTGAGCCTGTTTACTGCTACTTCTTTTTTCCCTGATTAATGGAGTTGTACAAGTTTAAGAGATGCATTTTTGTTTCTGTTAGGATACTTCCGGTTTGGGAGACAGAAACTCATTCCATATTGTTGTATACACCATAAGGACAATTCCACCAGACTAAGCATGTTCATGAAAGGGCTGCTGTGGCTCTAACATCACATCCTCTGGTGGTGGAGGTGGGGATGGGGTGGGAGTGGGGTAGTACAGGAGATCAACGACAAACATCACAGCTCTCCTTGTGCTTGCTCCCGTTTACCAGCAAGGAGATTTTTCATAGAAATTACTCTCACTCAAAGCAGATTTCTGCATATGTCTTATTGATCATAACCTGGTCATATATTGTCTCCTATTTCTAGCAAAAGGGAAAAGTGATTTGATGATGATCTTAGGTAAGTTATGTTTATGCCCTGGTGTTGGAAGAGAGGCCTAGTTTTCTAAATACGTTGTTATGTTTCCCCTACTTCCTTCTATTCCCTACCCAAAATAGAATTTATAATTGATAGAAAAAATGAGCCTGGTAATAACATCTGCTGTAATTTTCAAAGGGAGAATCTACAAAGGAAGAGCATACCCACCTCGCCCCCAGAGCTCTTCCAAGCATCTTCCCTCGGCTTGCTCCACACTCTGCCAACTGAGGAAAGCAAATTCAAACACAGAAGAAAAATAAGAATTCATCATTTGTGTCTTTTATATCACTCCCCTTTGAAACAAAATTCGACAGTTTAGATAAAAGTAAAAACTCAGTGTTCCCAACCTCTAAATATTTCTCACTCTCACGCAGTGAAAATGTGTGTTTTCATAGATTGGGTGGACCACTTGAGTAGTCAGTAATTGTGTGCTCTGTTTTCTCTACTGCAGCTCATTACAAACTGCACTTAGCAATTTCTGGTTTCTACATTTTTTCCTCCATGGCTATTTCTATTAGTGGTCCTGTTAGGTTTTATTTTCATTGGAAGTACACAATATAGTAAGTATTTCTGCATAGTGTGAGAAAAAACTTGCAGTGAAAATTCATCTAATAATCTGGGCATGGTGGTTAAAGTCTAAATGAGAGGCTGAGACAGGAGAATTTCTAGTTCAAACCCAGCCTGAAAAACTTAGAAACTTAGTGAGACCCAAGTCTCAAAACTAAAATAAGTAGATAAAAGGGCCAGAGATTCAGCTTAGTGTGAAGGCTCTGGATTCTGTCTCCAGTACTGAATGTTCCCCCACCAAAAAAACCAAAGTTAAGACAAATGTATTGTCTGCTATGGAGGTTATATTAGTCTCTTTCCCACTGCTGAGATATAATACCTCATACTCATGACTTAAAGGAGAATAGGTTTATTGTGAGTCATGGATTTAGTGACTTCAATTCATTGTTGGTTTCAAGGCAAAAACTGCATAACAGAGGTCATGGGGGAGGAAAGCTGCTCAACTCGTGGTTTTGAGGAAGGAGAGAGAGAAGAGAAGAGCTAGAGACAATACACCCTTCTGATGCACACCTCACTGAACCCCCTCCAACCAGGTTCTGTCTCCTAACAGCACATAAGTCAGGAATTCACCAGTGAATGAATGCATTATGAATATAGTACCCTGTGATCCAACCACCATCAAAAGCATGACCACTGAATACATCACACTCTGGGAGAAAATTTTAGGTCAAAGCTCATTGTTTTCAAATCTTGGTTGCAAGCTGATAGGCTTTGGGGAGGTGAGTGTGTCACGAGGCTTCCAACCTCATCAATGCATGATGTTCACAGTTAGATGAGCTTCGTGGCAGGCTGGACATAATTGGATGAGGCAGGTCACTGGGAGTGTGACTTTGAGGGCTACACTTTGGTCCTGATCCCTTTCTTGTGCTTTCTCTGCCTCCTCCACCAGTTGCTTCCACTTTCATGATCTTCTGCCTAATCACAGGTGCTAAATAATGGAGTCAGCAGACCATGGGTTGAATCTCTGAAATCATAAGCCAAAATAAAGCTTTCCTACTTTAAACTGTTATTCCTATTTTGTCACAGTAAAGGAAACCCAACTAAAGTATCTTTGTTGTCTTTTTAAATAGACTTTAAATCAGGAGTCAAAACAGGCAGCCTGAAGTCACATTTTATTTGTCCAACAAAATGTTTGCAAGTTTTTCAAATGGCAATGCCTTTTAGTGGGCTTGTATTGTCTGGTTTGCCACAGATGCCTCTGTCTTATATTAGTTCTGACAATCACACATTCATGATAATCAGCGCCCCCGCCATAAGCACTTAAATTTGTTGATCTCTATTTCATGTGAATAAACCAAAATTAATAAATGAATTTTTTTCTTATTTGCCAAAACCTTTTGTCTGGCCCCCAAAATCAATAATATACACTTCTTTAATACAACCACATTTCTGGCATGCTACCTTAAAATTTTTTGGCTGGTCTTTTGCAGTAATATCTTTTCATAAATTGGGGAAATAAAAGGTGGCATCAAGTGTCCGACTGTCTTATGAAATTGTGTCCAAGCCACATTGAATAATTTTGCAATGATCAAATCATGTATACTTCACACTTATCAGTTGTCTAATTTGAAATGTATTTGAAAAGACTTAAATATTTAAAATAATAACTCATATATACATATATACCATATATACAAACTTCCTTTTTCAAAAAATCAGAAGTTTATGGTTTACAAATATTTTATAAATTATTACATTTATGTATGTGCATGTGTGTATGCATATGCATGTGCGTATACCACATAGTCTTACAGAGTGACAGAGGGCAATTCACACTCATAATCTATGGTATTAAATCTCTAAAACCATAAACCTTTCTTAATAAAACTGACCTTTATAGTAATGTTAATAACTTTCTACTTGCTACTTTAGGAAATAGTTTTGTAATATATTAAATGAATGGAAGAATTTGGGAGCTCAGAAAGAAAGGTTAAGTAGTTATTATTTTTCCCACCCTTTTTTCCATGTGAATGCTGTCTGATAGCTCGTTTGTATGCTGTCATGTTTACCAGTTATATGTATGAGAGCTCTCATTAACTAAAATAACAGAGAGTTACCTGTGTTTCTATTCACTGCTTTCCTGTCAGCCCCCCATAATTTGTTATCATGATGCCATATTTTTTCCTCTAATGTTCATCTTCTTTACTCTCAGATCTAATCTGGTCAGCTTGTATTTTCTCTCCCTTTATTTGTCTAAAAAGATAAGCAAACGTTAATTTGCAAGGAGAATGGGGAGTAATGGATTATAAAATGATCCTTTAAGGACTTATCCAATTCTAACATTCCCGCAACAAGCCTTACAATCCTTAGTGTCATGCCAGTTACTGCTTATTCTCAGTTGTTTCCTTGAAAGTAAAATGATAGATCTAGTTCAAATGGCAAATATTTAAAATAGTCTTCTGTCATATAATGGAAGAGACAATAAATACTGCTGTAAGACCCACTGAGTAAGTTTTTTACAGCTCTAGTGATTAAAATTCTCTGGGGACCTTTTAAAAGTACTGCTGCTTTGGTCCAGAAATTCCAATTTAATTGGTTTGGAGCGTACCCTGAACACAAGATTTTTAAAAGCTTCTCAGATGATTTTGAAATGCAACCAATGCTGAGAACCACTGGTCCATCTCCAGGTTATCTGATCCTAACCTTGATTTAAACAGATTATCTATTCTTAATCTTTTTTTTTTTGTATTGGAATCGAACTCAGGACCTTGCACTTTCCAGGCAGGTTCTGTGCCGCTGAGCTATATCCCCAGATCTCCATTCTTAATGTTAACCTTGATTAGAATCAATGAGTGCTTTAAAAACAAACAAACAATCAGCTTCCCTGACTCTAGTTCCAGAAATTCAAATTCAAGTTGTCTGGAGTGGATCTCAGACTTTTAAAGAAAATTGTTGTTATTTTAATGTGAAATCAAATTGAAAAACCAAGCTCTTTAAAATTGTAGCATGGGAGAAATGTACTATAGTGTCACTGTGCAATGTAGAAGCAAGGAAAAGAAAACAAACTTGATCTGTGAAAGGAGAGCAGTAGCCTTACCTGAGTCATTAGAATGGAAAAGTCTCTAATCAGAGGTTAGTTGACAGTTTCTGAAGGGTAAAACAGATTTAGTTTCCTAGTTGAATTGGGCTGGGTTTCAGTTTGTTTATGTAGTAACCCTGAGATTTAGAACTGCCTCCACCTCATGATCTGCTCATTAATTATTTTAACACAAAACTAATTCATCATGGTTCACTTGGAAAACTGTAGCTCTATATATTCTGCCAGTGGGTGGCTTTAAATTCTTTCTTCTGTAAATTTTAGTCAAATTAGTCATTGTATTTTCCTATAAGTCAGATTTAAAATTTTTAGCAGCTTTGAGACAGTCTCTTGAGAGAGTGTTGCCATACTGGTTAGATTAAAATTGACTTCGGGTGTTCTCTACACACTGCTTTCACATAAAGAACATAGATGAACTGAGCGTGGTGGTGCATGACTGTAATCCAGGCACTAGGGAGGCTGAGGCAGGAAGATAGTGAGTTCAAGGACCATCTGGATTACCTAGTGAGACCCTGTCAGAGAATAGGAGGAAGAAAGGAAGGAAGGAAGTAAGGGAGGGAAGGAAAGACAAAGCAAGCAACAGAGACAGACAGACTTTGGCAGGCGCGAGGTTGGGCGTTCGATTCCCGGTACAAAAAAAAAAAAAAAAGAGAGACAAAGAAAAAGCAAGCAAGCCGGGCGTGGTGGCGCACGCCTTTAATCCCAGCACTCGGGAGGCTGAGGTAGGCAGAGGGTTGTGAGTTCGAGGCCGGCTTGGGCTACAACGCGGCGCAAGGCCGACCTGAGCTACATAGTGCCACCCTGCCTCAAAAAACCAGGGCCGGGAGTTTGGCTCAGTGGCTTAAGCTCCTTCCCTGGCAGGCGCAAGGCTGTGAGTTCAATCCCCAGTGCCGGGGGAAAAAAAAAAAAAGCAAGACAGAAACAACAAGGGAGAAACGTCTCAAATATAGAATTTACGTAACAAAAAATTTACAATGTCAAAAACACCTTCCATATAAATACGTACTTATATATAAGAATTTTCCCTTTTGAATTTATATCATGAAGAAAGCTATAAAGAAATTATTTTGAACAGTTAGGTGTTTGCAAGTAAGCACTAAAGATTAGGTTCAGCTGGGCATAGAAAGCTGCCGCCAACAGACCAGCAAGGGGTGCCCAGCGGCGCATGCGCACCCCTGCCAAGCGCGTTCCTCGCCGCCGAGACGAGCACGCGCTGTGGTCACGTGACGAGACCAAACCGCCCAGAGCCGCCATGGCCGCTGCCAACGACTCCCGGCCCGATGCGGAGACCTTGCAGGTGCTGCGGGACACAGCCAATCGCCTGCGAATCCATTCCATCAGGGCTACCAGCACCTGCAGCTCCGGCCACCCTACGTCGTGCTGCAGTGCGGCCGAGATCATGGCCGTGCTCTTCTTCCACACAATGAGGTATAAACAGAACGAGCCGGAGCACCCGGACAACGACAGATTCGTACTCTCCAAGGGCCACGCCGCGCCGGTGCTCTACGCCACATGGGCCGAGGTGGGCGACATCTGTCCGTGTGACTTGCTGAGCCTGAGAAAGATTCACTGCGACTTGGAAGGGCACCCCACCCCGCGGCTGGCGTTTGTGGATGTGGCCACGGGGTCCCTCGGGCAAGGCCTCGGGGCCGCGTGCGGAATGGCTTACACCGGCAAGTACTTCGACAAGGCCAGCTATCGGGTGTTCTGCCTCATGGGAGACGGCGAGTCCGCAGAAGGCTCTGTCTGGGAGGCCTTGGCTTTTGCCGCTCACTACAGTTTGGACAATCTCGTGGCAATCTTTGACGTGAACCGCTTGGGACAGAGTGGCACTGCGCCCCTTGAGCACCGCACAGACATCTATAAGAATCGCTGTGAAGCCTTTGGGTGGAATACTGACGTCGTGGATGGTCATGATGTGGAGGCGTTGTGCCAGGCATTTTGGCAAGCAGCTCAAGTGAAGAACAAACCAACTGCTATAATCGCCAAGACCTTCAAGGGTCGGGGTATTCCAAACATTGAGGATGCAGAAAATTGGCATGGAAAGCCAATGCCAAAAGAGAGAGCAGATGCAATTATCAAATTAATTGAGAGTCAGATACAGACCAACAGAAGTCTCACACCGAAACCCCCTATTGAGGACTCACCTCAAATCAACATCTCTGCTATAAAAATGACCTCTCTGCCTGCTTACAAAGTTGGTGAGAAGATAGCTACTAGGAAAGCATATGGTATGGCTCTGGCTAAATTGGGCCATGCATGTGAAAGAGTTATTGCTCTAGATGGTGACACAAAGAACTCCACCTTTTCTGAGATATTTAAGAAAGATCACCCTGAGCGTTTCATCGAGTGTTTTATTGCTGAACAAAACATGGTAAGTGTGGCATTGGGCTGTACCACACGAAATAGAACCATTGCTTTTGTTAGTACATTTGCTGCCTTTTTGACCCGAGCATTTGATCAGATCCGAATGGGAGCCATCTCTCAAACCAGTATCAACCTTGTTGGTTCTCACTGTGGGGTATCTATTGGTGAAGATGGACCCTCTCAGATGGCCCTGGAGGATCTAGCCATGTTCCGAAGCATTCCCAATTGCACAATTTTCTATCCAAGTGACGCAGTCTCAACAGAGAATGCTGTTTGCCTGGCCGCCAATACCAAGGGAATGTGCTTCATTCGTACCAGCCGACCAGAAATTGCAGTTATTTACACTCCAGAGGAAAATTTTGAGATTGGACAGGCCAAAGTGGTTCGCTACAGTGTCGATGACAAGGTCACAGTTATTGGAGCTGGAATTACTTTACATGAAGCCTTAGCAGCCGCTGATGATCTTTCTCAACAAGGCATTTCTATCCGTGTCATTGACCCATTTACTATTAAACCTTTAGATGCTGCCACTATCATTTCCAATGCAAAAATGACAGGTGGCCGGATTATCACAGTGGAAGATCACTACAAAGAAGGTGGCATCGGAGAAGCTGTGTGTGCAGCTGTCTCCAGAGAGCCTGACATCTCTGTTCATCAGTTGGCAGTCACAGAAGTACCTCGAAGTGGAAAACCTGGTGAATTGCTGGATATGTTTGGAATCAGTGCCAAACACATCATAGCAGCTGTGAAATATACTTTAATGAACTAAAATAGCTCATTTCTTAGCAAATCTGTTAGTTTTGGTAGTAAAATACTGGGATCTTTATGTTAAATTTGTATTTATTGTTACAAAACTATCACTTATCCATACAGTCGTGCCTTGTTTTTTAATGTAAATCTATGTAACACTATTTCTAGTTTAAAAATTCAAGTAAAATTTCTGTTAAAATGTGAACATATACAAGTATTACTTTTAGTTTTGAAGCATTAGATTGGGCTCAAATTTTAAGTGACAGAGTAGATAAACAACCACCTAACAGAGTTTTCTGTTAAGACTTAAAGTTACTGAGTTGCAGATTGGTGTAGAAATTTTATATGTGTGTAATTTTCTTGTGAATTAAGAAAATGTGAATTTAATTGGAAGACTTCAGTAGCCCAGTTTTTGAAGCAAGTTTGAGCTTTCATATAAAGCCATCATCATTCTGCACCTATAGCTTCCCAGGTGACGTTTAACTGCTGTTGCCTGGGAGTTTCCTCAAAACTCGTTTCCCCTTTACAGTTTAGAGAATGTAGAGCAGCAATCACATGTACTATGGTGATTGGTTTATAAAGAAAAAGAAATGAAAGTGTAGCAAGTTCCAGTCTACATACTACATACAGTATTGTGAAAATTAAAAAACAAAATGTTTGGGTGACCAAATCAGATTGCTAACTAGATTGCATGCAACTACAAAGGACAGTAGAGCTGATGCAATAAAACATTTTAAAACAACCTACTTTATTTCATTTTTGAAAAATCATAGAAGAAACTTGTGTCTAAATCAGACGTAGAAGAAAGGTAAGTCACCCAACAGCAAACTTGAAAAAATGTTGGAGGTGGAGATAAATCACTAGAGAACAATGGATGGACTGGAAAGCCATCTTTTAGGCAGACTGCTTTTAGCCTCAAGTACATACATTACATACTTGGAATACAAGAAAGAAATAATATTATTAAAAATGGATCCTAGCTGGGGATTTAGTTCAGTGGCTTAAGTGCCTGCCTGGCAGGCGGGAGGTTGTGAGTTTGATCCCTGGTACAAAAAAAAAAAAAAAAAAGAAGGGCTTCTAATTTCTAAAGTTACACTTTGAATGTGTCTATGTCAAGTAGTTTCTTAATTTTGTTTCCTCATTAAATATGCTCGTTAAGTTCTTTGGCATTGTCATTTGTCTGTGCAATTGTTCCCGGTGTGACAGCTATTAAAAAATACGAACTTGGGAACTAGGAAAACCAAGACCTACTCATTCCACTACTGTCCTTTTATTCCTTTTTCTTCCTCCTCTTCCTCCTTTCTCCTCATTCTCCTTCCTCCTCCTCCTCTTCCTCTTTTTTCTTTTCCTCTTCTTCCTCTTCCTCCCCTCTTCCTCCTTCTCCTCCTTCACACAGGGTCCCCAAGCTGCCTTGAACTCCTGACAGTGCTGCATGTGCCACCATACCCAGTGATTTCCTGCTTTGTAAAATGATCATAATTTCTGTTTTTTGTAAGACTTAAAAAGTATGAGCATAAAATCAATTGATACAGGAACATTGCAGAACATACATATATGCAAAAATTTGCCTCACCTTTCGGAATTCCGTACAGCTCATATTTGCTAGCATGCGATCTGTAACTGGATCTTCCACTGGAGTCATTTAAATCTAGTAACATCAATCAGGTACTACATCTGTCTGTGCAAGGGGTGTTAATAAATGACAAACCTTCAATTCTTAAATTTTCCATATCTCGAAACATGATTCTGAAACACAGTAAACTAGGCAAAATATTACCACATAATATCTTTTGGCAAAACTTGGGGTACAAAACAGGAAAGATTTTTGCTTTTATTATATGATAACATAAATATAGAATGCACCATGATCTGTTCCCAACTGAACATTCAAAATCGCACTTGTAACAATAGATGGAGTTTGTGCATATGTGGGGGTACAGAATGAAATGTCAGAGGCCACAAGAAATTATGTGTGTGTGTGTGCTTAAGAATCTACTGTAAAGGTTCTGTTGCCACAAGGTTTTAACCAGTGTCTATCAGCTGTAGGAACAAGACATGGGAGGTGAAATTTGTCTTGAGTTTACATTTTTTCAAATAAGATCATGTCCAGTTTGATTGTGTTCAATGTTCTCTAGCCTTGAATCTATTCTGCAGTCATTTTTTATGGAAGTTGTAGGAAAGAATCATCCTGACTAATGCTAAACCTTGACTGCTAAAGTTTATAAGGCTAACAGTTTTGGTGAGCA
>RJWM01028029.1:0-26172 GCA_004363535.1 Dasyprocta punctata | reverse complement strand
TGGGGCTCGCTGCTTCTTCTCCCAGCTTCGAAGCTCCTCAGCAGGCTTGGTCTCTGCTCTGGGCCTCACACTCTGCAAGTCTGAGCTCCGCCCAACAAGCACAAGAATCACCAGTGAGCAACCTGCTCCCACCTGCTTGCCAACCCACCCCACCCATAGCTAGTCTCTGAGGCCCTGCCCCCCAACCTTCCCAAAACACAAGACTTCACTGTGGTTGCTGGCCACACCCATGCCCACCTCCCTGCCTTTGCTGGCCTGCCCTACTCCTCCAAGGGTCTGCTGAAGTCCTTCGACACAAAGCAGCTGCCTGCAGAAGCCCCAAGGTCCACCAACTTCCCAGGCAGGCTTTGGTCCTTCCTGAGACAGGGGCACAGAGTGGGAGGGGCACCGCCGAGATCCTACAGCCCTCACCAGCCTGGTTGAGAAGGGTGCTCCTCTTGCTCTGGCTCCCATCCGGGGCCACGGTAAGCTTCACCCGCAGAGTCTTGCTTGACGTCGGCGAGTGGTTCACAGAGGAGTCAACCACCTCATAGATGGTGTGCAGCAAGCTGGTGATGTCCTGCATGGGGTTGCGGGGAGGAAGCCCACCCCGAGATTCAGCTACAGAGCATTTCCAACACAGCACACAGGGGCTGACCGGGGCTTCATTCAGATGGGCTGAAGCTCTGTTCTACCCTAAACCAGAACTTCAGACAAAGACTTGGATGTGGGAGTTTAGTTGGGAGGAGATCCTAGGAAGCAGGGATGAAGGAGAAGGGAGCAAAGAGGGAAAAACTCAGAGAGTAGGTTATGGCCATGGGCCTTGGGAGCTCTGTGTCACTGAGGCCTTCTGCGGCAAGTGTGCAACCTGCCTCAGTGGTCTCATCAGATATGATGGGTTTATAAGTCAGCCCATCCCTCTCCAGCAGAGAGGAGCTCTGAGGGTGCTACACTCCTGCACTTTTAGGGGCTGAGCCAGTTTCCTGTACCAGAAAGGGCTTATGGGGGGTCACTGTCCATCATGGCACTAGGCAGATTCAGTGACAGACCCAGAGAATGTGGGATGGGGAACCAGCAGGTCTGACAAGCACTTCTAAGTGAGAACTGGTTTTAAAAGCAGATCTGTCTTGACTATGGCTGGAACTGTGCCTTTCCCAAATGTTCATGCTGAGGGTGTAAGCTGACTGTGGCTGGAGAGAGAGGTAATTAAGGTGGGCTTTCATCTCATTGGGCTGGTGGCCTGATAAAAAGAGGAAGAGACACCACAACTCCTTCCCTCGCCACAAGACACCTGAGAAAGTAACCATCTGCCAGCCAGGAAGAGCGCCCTCACCAGGAATCAAATCTGTGGCTGTGCCCACCTTGGACACCAGCCTTCTGAACCCCAAGAATAACCCTGGGATGGCAGCAGAACTGCCTAAGTCAGCCTCAAGATACACTCATCTGTGAGAACCTGGCTGCATCTCACCTGCTCTAGGTCTGCAGTCCCTCTCCACCAGGTGTCCCAGTCTTCCAACTGGGGGTACAGGTCCCAGCCGCTAGGCCTCCCTTGGTTCTAAGAATCTGTTCAGGTCACTGATCTAAGGGGCAGCTTCCCACTTTAAGTGACATTGAAACTTCTGGAAAAGATATTTTCTCTCTCTCCACAAGGTCTGTTTTCTGCCTGGTAATTCTTCCTGGGCTCAGATTCAGCCCTGCCTTTGTCTCCTGGAGCTGAGGAGCAGAGGCGACCCCAGTTCTGCCATGGCCAGGTAAATATGGGGGGTGGCTCAGGGGTGGGGATTGCTGGGCACCTGCCAGTCACAAAGTTCAGCTGATTGTCCTCTGACTGCGGGTTGAGAGTTAGTTCAGATAAGCCAGAGATCCAGAATCTTCTGTGAAATCTTCAGAAGCACTGATACTGACATCTAATTTAAATCTTAACAAAATCCCCTGGGGGACCAGACCACTCAGCTTATGGTTATCCTATAACTGTCTTCTGCCTCCTACATCAGATTTTGGAACCATAAGACAAGGAACCATGTCTGTTCCTTCTGTGTCCTTGGGCCTGGCATATAGCAGGTGCTCAATTTGTAAAGACAAAGGCATGGAGAAAAGGTGAGAGGGAAGCAAGCTGTGGGAGGGGGCTTCAAAGGGAAGACGGATGCAGCCATGCAGAGGGGGCAGGAGGAGAGGACTGGGCTGGAGGCAAGGCCATGACTACAGCTGTGACTGAAGAGCCCCTGGTGTGACCCACAGAGTGAGGGTGCTTGCTCCTGTGCCCATGGCAAGAGGTGCTGCGTGGCCTTGGCGCCCAGGCCCTAGCTTTAGACAGAAGTGCTAGAGACGGAAGCAGGGCGAGACTCTACTAGGGCTCTCTGCTGCCCAGTCCTTTCCTTGCAAAGGCACTGCCCAACTGAGCACAGGGGAGTCTGGCTGCCCCTTCCCGCCACCTCTGCCCAGTTGCCACAGCTCCAGGACGCCCCTGTCTGTCTCTGCCTTGGCCCCTCCCTGCAACAGCCTTCCCACAGGAGCAGGCACAGGGACAACAGCACTGACCTGGGTGTCTGTGCCTGAGGCCCTGGCACATGGCAGGAGGCCAATCAGGTGCACTCACCTCACGGGTGACCTTGCCATTGTTGTCAAAGTCATACAGGGTGAAGGTCCACTCCTGCCGGCTGTCCTCCTCCACAGACACATCACACTGCAGCTCCTGGACACATACACAGAGGTAGGGCTGGTCACCCAACAGCTGAAACACTGACCAAGGGCCAGGCCACGGGGCAGCCCCTGCCCTCTGCCCTCTCAGACCTGGAGGAGGGAGGAGCCCAGTGATCAAGTATGAGCTGCCAGGGAGAGAGGCCCTGAGGGCCCCCGCTGTCATTAGGTTGTCAAAGACAAAGGAGTCACAGGGGCCAGAGCAGAGGCACTGGAGCCCAGGAAGGCTCAACCAGGATCAAGGATCAGAGCCTCCTGGAGGGCATCAGGGTGCAGCAACCTAGGAAGCCAGGATGGGTGAACCACCGAACTGAAGGCAGAGGGATGGGCATGAAAAGCTGAGCCTCCAGAGTCTGCCTGGGGTCCAGCCCGTTTGACCCTCCAAAGATGTGGGACCCCGAGCAGGTTTCTTGGTGCCTCAGTTTCCCCTTGTATGAATTATAGAAAATGACAGTCTCTATCTTAATAAAGTTTGGGGGAAGATTAAAAATCCTCCCCCAGGTAGTCTCCCTGCTGCTGTGGTAGGGACATTCAACCTCAAGCACCCTGCTTCTCTGCCCAAGGGCCGCTCCCAAGAGCCAGGGATCCAAAGCCCAGAGGCAACCAGACAACGGAAGGACAGGAGTCAGTGAACAAATGCCGAGTCTCCTTAGGGATCCCTCCGTGGAACCCTCCATGGAATAAAGCTGAGTACATTCTTCAGGGCTCCTCAGAGGATCCTCCTGCCAGTAACTCACGTGTCAGCTCGCTCTGTAGTGGCTTCCCTCCTTCTGCCCTGGCACCTGCTCCCTGGGGCCCTCCCAAGGACATACACATCATGCCCTTGTCCAAGGGGCCGTGTTGGGGGAGCCAGAGGCAAGAAGCATGGTCTATCTATGCCAAGTGTCAGGCACACTGTCGGGGGCACAAAAGAGTCCACTAATCCAATGATAATTTCATTAGCATTATTCACAGTAACCAATGGTGTCTAATCCAGGAAGATGCACTGGAAATGGGTGCTCCGTCCCCCAAGCTTTGTACTCAGAGGCTGGCTGAGCACTTCACGGAGATTCCAATAGGACAGACGGCCATCTGAAGAAGGACGGTCAAGAGCCCAAAACTCTGTGCACAGGATTGTGCACTGCTCCGACTTGCCTCACCCCACCTCTTTTGCCACAGGGAAGCAGGCTCCCTGGCTGGCCCAGCACATGGGCTGCTCAGCTCCCAGAGGGCAGGACAAGGCCCAGAGGGGTGGCGGGAGTGTGCAGAGCACCGTGTCCCTGCCCCAGGCTTCTGCAGCTTCGCGCTGGCTCCCAGCAGCAGCTCTCAGGTGGCCCACGCTGAGTTCACAGCCGGCTTCCCTCAGTTGTGACAGGTCCCTCTGATACCTGCCAAGTGCTTACTCTGCTCGCTGAGGAGACATTTCATGTGGTGCTCCGCACACACATATACACCTGCACACATCCACATGCACACAGCCTTATACCCATCTACATGCACCCCTAGACACATTCCTACACATATGCCCTTCTACACACACCCTTACACACATGCACCTGTACACATACTTGTGCCTACACGTACACCACCACAAGCACACCCACATACAGCCCCACACACTCACCCAGAGTGTTTACCTGTTTCCAAGATGGCTTGGGTTTGAAGTTCAGAAACCAAAGTGAGCGACTATCTCCACCTCTGTGAGTGTGGAACTCCTCGGCCCCAACCTTACCCACTTGGGCTTCTCCAGCACTCCCCACTCCAGGCCTGGCTTAGTCCCAGGACTTGGCCAGCCACCCACAAAGAGGCACAATGGGGTTTCCAGGGCCAGCTGCCTGGGCCCGGCCTTCCCCCGAGGGCTTGGCAGGCTCTGCTGGGCTCCCAGAAGATCCTGCAGGGACCTGGGTGAGTTGAGCACAGGGCCGGGCTCTAGAGAACAGGGGAATCCCTAGGCCCTCAACTAGATGCTGGCTATGCTGCCTCAGCTCCTGGAGGCAGGGCCTTCCCTGAGTCCTTGCCCACTTTCCCATACCTCCTCCCCCAAGCAGGCTGTGATTCCCAGGCCACTAGCTGCCGTGCCCACCATGAGCCAGCCTCCAGGCTTTGCCCCTGCTGCTCCCTCTACCTGAGCGCCCTCCTGTCCCAAAAGCTCCCTGTGCCCCACAACTCCTGCCCCTGAGCCCCATGCTGCCTGCACAGTCCTTGTCTGCAGTGGTGCCCTGCCCAGCACTGTAGTCAGAACTGCCACAGTGTCCATCACCCCGCACTCTGTCCCCTCCTGACGCGCTGACTGTGTCCCTGCTCATAGGTTCCCACCTTGTCACTGTGCAGATGCTGGTCCTGGGTCACTCCTCTGTCCCCCTCACCACCTGCTCTAAGAGGGCAGGACCTGTGCTCAGTTCTCCGCAGTGCCGCTGACACTGGCCTTGCTGACTGACTGTGCACGCCCTCTCCAGCACTCCATCCGAGCAGGCAGTGTGCTGGTGCGGGAATGAGGGAGGCATTAAGGGACTGGCCCTGAAGATTCAGCTGCTGCGCTGCCTCCAAAGCTATGACCTGTGGCCTCAGGGAGGCAAGCAGGGAGGGTGGAGAGTTATCGGCAGGCTCCCTGCAGGGCGCCAGGTCTAGCTCTCAGCACCTGACTGGGATCGGTACACAGAAGGAGCTTAGTCCGCTGTTCAGGTTGGCCAAGCCAGGTCGGACAGACCATAAGCTCTGGGAGGTCACACGCTTTGTGTTGACCACATGGGGAAACGAAGGCATAGCTGGTCAGAGACCGACCCAGGACCTCCTACCTCCTGGTCACCTACCCCATCTGAGAGGGCCCATGTGTTTCATACATCTTCTGGAGCTGGAATGCTTCACCAAGGAAACTGAGGTCAGAGAGGTGACAGCCACAGCAGGGCTGCAGTCCTGTTGCCCCTCGTCCACTCTCATAGCATCCTCAAGGCTCAGCCAGATGCTCCAGAGCGGCCAGTGCCCAGCTGAGAAGGGTGGGCAGTGCTGAGTCCTCACAGCCTGCGCTGGGCCTCAGTGACCCCAGATGCTGCAGGCGGAACCTCTGTTCATGCAGGAGAGGGGTCTCCCATCTGTGGAGCTTCATTCCAGGCCTCAGCCTCCCTCCTGGCCAAGTACCACAGACAAGGGACAATCTACCTCATCTCTTTAGGGCCCAGCACCAGGGAAGGAAACTTACTTCAAATTTCAGCTGCTTCTTGGAGGCCGGGCAAGAGTCACTGGCTTTCTCCATCCTCTTCTCATCTCCGCTGCCCAGGCCATCAGTCTTCTCGGGCGGCAGGGCCACTGCATGAATGGGAAGTGTTAGCGAGGACACGGGTCAAGGTGGGTCCAGAGGTGGCACTACTGTGGCTTTGTCCTCAGGGCCTTGTGTGAAGACAGCCTCACCACTCCTGCCCTGCCCATTGGCTGCCATCCAAGTCTCCCTGCTCTCTGCCCCTGCAATGGCCCAGGCCTGCCCCAGGGAGGCCCTCTGTTATGGTTTGACCTGAAATATCTCCTAAAGCACAGGAGTTGAAGGTTTTGTCACCAACGCAGCAGTATGCAAGGGTGGAGCCTCAAGAGGCGGCTGCATCATGAAGGCACTAATCTCAAAGACCTGCTATTAGGAGGTGCGGGAGCGCATGCCTTTGCAGGGAGTACTTCGTCTCCTGCCCCTTTGCTCTGTCCTCTGCCTCCTGTCTGCTGTGAAGTGAGCAGCTCTGCTTCACCACATGCTCCCTGCCATGACACTCTGGCTCAATGCCGGCCCAGAGCTAGGGAGCCAAGTGACCACGGACTGAAGCCTTTGAAGCCAGGAGCCAACATAAACCTTTTTCCCTTTGAGTAGTTTATCTCAGGTATTTTGTCATAGCAATGCAAAGCTAACATACCTTCCATGATACATCCCCACGCATCTCTCAGGTTACCCCAGTGGTCCCCGACTCTCTGCTCCCTGCAGCCTGTGACTCCAGTGCTCTGTAGAGGCACATGACCACTCAGGAAGATCACGCCACAGAGCAGTGGGCAAGGTCGCCAGGGAGCTACCGGAGCCCAGAGAGGGACTGTGGGGACCAGGGCATTTTCTGCACAGTCTCACCGCCTTTTTTTTTTTTTTTAAGATAGTAAAATCCAACAGAACATAACAGAGCATAACAGAACAAAGTCAATCAAAACAAAGCAGTAGAACTGGTACAGAACGTCGAAGAAAGATAATGTGAAAACAATAGCTACTATAGTGTATCTTGTTCACTGCCTTCTGCGCTGACATTCTGACCTCTTCAAAGATGGCCCTGCCCGGGCCCAGCACATGGCACATTAGTGATGGACATGAGGGACAGAAACATCTCAACCAGGCTGACGCACACACACACACAGCGTCTTCAGGGAATGTGCTCATCCTGGGCTTCTGCTCACTTGGTGTCCTCCCCTCTGCCAAAGGTCACGGTCAGTTTTGCATCCTCCCAGGAGCAGAGGAGGTGTGAAATGCCATGATCTACTGGCACCATTTTCTCATGAGGTTTCACAATGGCACCATTTCCAAGAGGTTCTAGGAAGGCAGTACTGGGTAGCACTGTTGTCCTAGACCAGTGACGGCAAACCTTTTAGAGACTGAGTGTCCAAACTGCAATCCAAAAGCCAGCTATTTATCACAAAATGCCAATGCTGCAGTTAAACCTGAATACTGAGGTTTTAGTTAAAAATGATTATCCAATGCTCATCTGCAGGGGTGCTGTGGCTCACGTGCCAACAGGAGGGCGTCAGCCTTGCTGGGGACTGCTTTCTGAGAATGTGCTCACAGCTCCCCTTTGCAGAGTATCTCTGCTGCCCACGGCGGTGATTTTGTCATCCTCCTTCCCAGATAAACAAGCCGGTGTGCTCCTGCTCCGGGGACCTTCCCCGCCATTCTGACCTGAGGCCGGCTGGGCTGCTGGGAGGGCCACACAAGGAATCACGCAGGGAGCTGAGATGTTCTTGGCAGACAGGAAGACCAGGAGGACTTTCTCAGGCAGTAAGAAGCCTGGAGAAGTGAGGTGTCAGGCTAGGAAGTTGGGCAGAGCTTCACACACTCCCCAACCCCCACGGTCACATACCCAGCTGTACAGATCATCAGCCACAGGGGAAGGGACAGCAGAGACTGTGTGGGGTCAAGGCTGCAGTGCTTCTGCTGGACCCCTCTGACAGGTCGAAGGCATCTTCCCAACACAGTGAGCTGCAGTACTCCCTGTAGTACCCTGCAAATCCTGGTACCCCTGTGTACCTCCAGTACCAGCCATGCACAACAATAACCAAACATGCAGTGTCCCCACTGTGACCCTGTGAGGTGCAGAGAGACTTTGCCAACAAACGACAGGGCTGGGATATAAACTTAAGTAGCATGAATCACGCTCACCATCACCCCATTAGTGGTCCTCTTAGTTTGACCCATGCCTTTCTCCACCAGACTCTCACCATGCAACCTGGGGAGTGGCCAGTCTCTGCTGGGGTTTAGCACTGTAATCCCAGACAGGTCCGAACCTTCCCTAGATGTCTTAGTTTAATTTCCCCGGTGGTATAAAGAGGATGCTGAGTCTCTTCCCAGGAGACACTTGTGTGGACTCAACAAGCTATGGCTGCAAAGGGCTAAGAGCCGAGGCCAGTACTTAAGGTCCTGGCCACAAGTAGAAACATTCAGGGGAATAGCAGCCTCATCCTGTGACTCTTTTGGAGGTCAGGACACTTGGCTTCTCAAAACAGAGGCTTCTGCAATCACAAGCATTATATCAAATACATCCAGCTGAACAGGGAGCAGGGGAAGGAGGAGGAGCTAAAGATAAGGGTGCTTCAGCTTCCTTAATCTACCTGGTACCCTGCAGGGCCACAGCTGGCACTGCCTTGAGTCCAGATGGGGTGGGGACAGGAGGCCACAGCTCCATCCACGGGTCCCTCCCTGGACAGCCAGGCTCCCTGGGTTCTCCAGCTCCACTATAGCCAGCAGCATACAAGGTGCCTCTGTTCCTCAGCACCCACGTGGCAAAGTGACATTCTCTAAAGCACTCAGGAGCACCTATCAGGACCAGGTCTCAGGTACTGACCCAGGGTCTATGCTGGTAGGCACAGACAAGTGAAACACAAACCTGAAAGACCGAGATTCCTCAGAAAGGAAACCTCATTGGAAGGGCTGGAGGGCAGGGCCCTGGTATCCTCACCACAGGGATGGTCACTGGGGCAGGTCACTGATGCTGTCTGCTCTGATACCATCTATAACACAGAGGTGCTCCCCCAACCCTGATCCTGCAAAGCCAGGCACCCTGCTCCAGGGGTTCCCAACTCCTGGGGAAGGAGGTCAGGCAAATGATTGGCCAGGGACCCGAGGCTAGTCAAGAACAGAGCCTGGGCCACCCTGACTGCTCCACCCTTAATCTACCTGGTACCCTGCAGGGCCACAGCTGCCACTGCCTTGAGTCCAGACAGGGCACCAGGTACAGCCACTTCCACCAGGCCACAAGTCAAGTGACATTCCCATTACTCCAAAGAGTCAGGGAACCAGAGCTCCCTCCATTCCCAGTGTGCAGTGAGGCCACGAGCATCTCCCGCAGGTACAGAAGGGCTGGCGGGACGGTCACCACTGAGCAGGTACACCTGCAGTTCCTGGTTTCTGACTCAGTCACTGACTGGCCTGGGCAGCTGTGGGCAAGGCTTTGACATCTCTGGACCTCGGTCCTCTCACCTATAAAATGAGATACAAAGGGTCTCCCTCACAGAGCAGCTGGGAGAGGGCAATGAAGAAACTGCTCATTTGGCAGTGGCCAGCACACAGCAAGTGCTCAATAAATGTTGGCTTTGCCAAGCTGAGCCACAGTGCCAGCTGATAACCCAGATCCGATGACTGCTGGTCCCTCAGGGAAACCACACTGAGAAACCATGGAGATATCATGGCCTGAAACATCCTCTATTCACTCTCCCAGATGGGGTAAAAGAAGAAAAAGAAAAAGAAAAAAGAAAAACAAAGCTTAGCTCCATCTTCAAAGCTGCTGCCTTCCTCTGCGAGGTCCTGGTTGGAGATACAAGCCAGCGGAGCTTATCGAAGCCAAACTTCAAGTTCAAAGGAAAGTTATCAGAAAAGCACCTTCAGGTTCAGTGTTGCCTTTCATGTTCCACTTGATGAAACCCACAGACAAGGAACCTCTGTCCCTGTTCTCTCCTTCACAGAAGCACCCTCCCCTGCCATGTTCTGAGCAGCCTCAGTTCTTTCCTGCCCCCTCCTTTCTCCTTGCCCAGGGAGTAGCATCCCCATCCCCACTCCCACTCCTCATACGTCTTCCCCAAAGACCGGCATGAGCCACATGGACCCCAGTGCCAGACTCAGGGGCTTGGACTCGGGCCCTGTGTGTGTGATCCACAGATAGAACCTCTGAAACCAAGGCCAACTGCTATGCCCCCGCATCCCCATGCCCTGCACAGTGCCCTGCACCCTTGCAGAAGCTCATGGGTGGGCAGGATGGGGTAGACAGAGCACTCTGCAAGTCACCCAGGCCACACTAACCACAGCACAGAAGAGGGACTCCTCGAAACACTGGCAACTGAGTCTGTGTTCTTTCTCCAGCTCTGGTCCTGTTCAACCCAGTCAAGGCCCCACCACCCCAGAAGATGACCTTCCACGGGGCACAATTTCATGGGGTCTCTAAGCAATCTCAAATGTCAAGATAGTACTTCAGAAGCAGTGCTAACTTGAAAGAGTGGGAAGGGACAGGGGAAGGAGGAAATCTATGCCTTTTGCTTGCCTACAAAGCACCTCCAGATGACCTGGACCAAGAGTCTGGAAGCTATACCCTTCAGACCAAACCCAGTCCACAGGCTCTCTGTAAATAAAGGTTTACTGGGACGTAGCCTTGCTCATCCACTGGGTCTCTGGCTGCTTCCGCTCTGCATCAGCAGAGTTGAGTAGTCACAACAGAAACCCTATAGCACACAAAGCCTCTGAGAAGCACTACTTGGCCCTCTGCAGAAGTCTGTGGGCCAGAGTACGTGCTTGATGAGCAGGGTGCAGACTGGATTTCACCGACGACTTGCTCTCTTGTGTGGTAGACAGCCTGACCATCACACACAGTGGACCAAGAAGAAAGGAAGTATCAACAGTGCTTTCTTAAAATCAATTGTCAAGTGAGTCCAAGTGAGTCTGGGGGCAGTGCAGCTCTTTCTGGAAGCTACTCCCTGTCCTTCCTCACACCAGGAACACAGCCACAAGGAGTCCGCTCTGTGTTTACCAAATGACGCTTCTCTCCCACATTAGCTCCCAACCTGGCTGCTCTCCACCCCTAGCAACTGCCAGATTAAATGCATTACTTGACCATCTTCACCCGGTTCCCTTTGATGTTTCCTTCTCAGGCTTCAAAATACCTTTTGGAGGGAGATCAGACAGCATTAAACAGAATTACTAATTAATTAAGCAAAGTTAAATTTTAAACACTGTTTGTTGTGTTAGCCAAAAGCCTGAACAGAACAGACTTTTTTCTTCCACTAAGATCAAAGAAGTCTCTTCCCTCTCCCCTCCCCCAGTTTAAAAAAGGTAAGGAGGAGGAGAACAGAAAGTGGAGACTGAGGAAGTACCTAGATGGTGACATCTGTGATCGTGGGTCTAGACTCCCACGCCTCCCCATAAGCCCAGCAACTGGCAACAAGCAAGGTTTAGTGGGGACCGCATGTGTGGAGAGCTAGAGCCACAGTCACTTTCTGGGGATCATGGACCCTGGCAAGCAGCAGTGACCCAGGAAGCAGCAAGGCACAGCCTGCCTGGCCTGAACTGCTAATGGTGCCAACTCAGACAATGAGAGCAACAAGGCTGGAAAAGGAAGCAACCCGACACCCTCTCGAGCAGCCTGGCAGTGTGCACCTTGGGGCTCCTCCCTGTGATCTGGGATCATCTGGGGTCGCACAGAATCAGCTCTGAGAAGCGGGCTGTGCACTGCACAACTCCATGGGGCGCCAGACACATATCAGACACCACAGATACATGGCTTGCTCATGACATTTCTTGAACAGATGGCAGGCAGGAGTCTAAGGGGCAGTGCCTTTTTCTAATTGATACAAATGCATCGGGAGCTGGTGGTGTGTGGTCTACCTCCATTGATCAAGCCCTTCACTCTGTGCTGTTCCACTGGGAGCCTCTGATGGCCACAGAGCAGCCCCCACATCTGCATTGCCAGAATGGGTGTTTCTTGAGAGCTGGACTCTGCTGGAGGCTGCTCCCAGGCATCCACAGTGTCCAGCACAACCCATATGCACATGCAGCAGAGATTGCTCCAGAGTGCTGAGCTGCGCCACACACTACAGGTAGACAAGACAGGCTGGAGACATAACAAACATGCTATGAAGCCTGGCACGACTGAGATGGAGACCTGGCATGGAGGAGAAGAGAGCTGAAATTTAGGCTGAAATTCAAACCCTGGATGCTATCGGCAAATGCCAGCGTATCTTAACACAATCCAGAAAAGCCTGGTTGATGCTCCACTTTGGAAAAAAAGAGACAAATTTGAAACAGAGTTACAACTAAATTAGCCCCACTAAAGAAAGACCAGAAATTACTAAAATGTCAACTACATGGTGGACATCTCTCATGGGCCAGTTAACTGGCAAGATCTTGGTGGGTATGATGGAAGAAGTAACACAAGCCACTTGCTGGAGTTTGAACACGCGCCCTAATGTATTCAGACCTTTTTCAATTGTCCACATACAGATTATCCTCTGTGAATATTTTAGTCTCAGGGTAGCTCACCAGGACGTTTCTAAGTCCCCAACCCTCCAACAGCAGCTGTTAGAGGGAATGCAGAGAGATTTTAATATTAGCCTATGCCAAATATAATTAGGTGGGTAAATCTGCTGCCAGTAAAAAGAGAAAGGTATCATATGTTCATTCCAGGCCAAATGGTTTCTTGCATTATCTGCATCAAGCTCTACTTAGGGAGGGGAGGAGGGTCCCAGAGATACTCAAAGCTGTTTATAACACAGTCACACACATTGGTGGGCAGCCCCGTAGCTGTTGGCACAGTTAGTAGTTACACTCATTATTTTACTAAGTCCTCTTTCTGACACCATACAGGGGCTGCCACCATTTGCATTTTGTAAAAGTGGAGAAAGCTTGCATCACTGTGCAGAAAGAACACAGCACACTGCAGAAAAGCAAAACTGATGAAGCTATTTCCCTGCTTAAAACCCACCAGTGGTTCCCTTTTCCTCAAGGAGGAGTCCAAAGGCTTCCGTGAGCTGGCAGCCACTTCCACCTGGCCCCTCCTCCCAGTGAGCCTTTCTGCTTTTTCACCCTGCCATACTCTCACACTGTTACCCCTTCCAAGAGCACTCTTGCACCTCTCCAACTCCTGCTTATCCAGATCTGCCTTGGAGATGCATGCCCTCACACCCACAGGGGCTGGAGTGGGATCCTCTGTTCACTGAGTCTGTATATAGCATTATCAACACTTAATTGTCTGAATCATCCCCCTGCTCCCCCAATATATACAGTATGATGCCTACTACACTACATGTGCATAACCATTATCACTCTCATCATCAAACTGGAGTAACAGCATGCACCAGAACAAGGACGAGAACCCAGAAGGTACACATTCAAATCCCAGGTCCTGATCCCCGGGCACTGGTTCCTATCTTGTCATGCCGCAGCTGTGGCCACCTGTCCTTGTCTGTCCCACAGCCCTTCTCCTTCTGATAATAGCATCTCCTTTTCTACTGTGAGCACCTCCCCCCACTCCCACTGTATGTGCTTCGAGGAGGGTGGGTCCCACTCCAGGGTCTGACCATCCTCTCTCTCATCCTGCTGGCCACGATGGTGGGCTTGGGTCAGTGCCAAAAGAGAGTCTACTGTGAAGCAAATGAAGTTAAGCACCTGTACCCCTCATCGGCATGGGCCTTTACAATGTGTGCACAGGGTGGTGTGTTTTTATAACATTTTTAGATTGGTTAATCCTGCTCTTTCTAGCCATTCCAACTTCCCATGTCTCTCCTGGTGGCAGGGGGCACTGGGGAGAACACGGCATTTCTGGAAATGAGCTAAGGGTAGGCTGAGTTGGTGACCTACTGCTTCAGATTTAGCATGATAAACCATACAGATATGTATGTAGGTATATATGATCTGTGATCAATAAAAAATGTGCATTCTTCTTAAAGAGGCTACACCTGAACTATGTAAGTGCCAGGTCTCAGACAAACCTCCATCTACCCTGCCAGGGAAGTGAGAATAAACTTCTGCAAGAAACACTGTGACTTCGGAGCTGACTTTCATTTAGGATGGCTGAGCTCACAGAGCAGAGGGCCTGGGGTTGGGAGAGCCATCATCACCACATCCATGGCAACACTGAAATGTGGGCTTCTGGGTGGACACAGGGGAGTGGAGGTGGACCACGTGGCCCTCCCTGATATCACAGGCTCCGCGCTGAGGAAGAGCGGCCTGCAGGGTGGGGCTATCCTGCCCTTCCATAGGGGCCCATCCTGCTCCCCAGAACTTCCTCTTCTCTCAGACTTCAGGGAAGTCACTAGGCAGCCCTGTGACTGACAGGCTAACAGGAGGGAAGATGGAAAAATACAGAAGGAGGGATGAGGGCTGGGGGTTTAGGTCATCAGCACAAGTATCTGCCTGGTAAGCGTGTGTGTGTGTCAATGTGTGTGTGCACACGTATGTATGAGAATGTGCTGGTGACACAATCTGAGCTCCTGGATCCAGCCAGGTCTTTTTAAAAAGAGTCACCCTAGCATTTTTCAATTTCATGGACCTAAATTTTGAGTTTGGGTTGAGTTTCCAAAAGAACTCCAGGATCTTGCTTTCACTAACCCATCACTCTGAACTCCTGCTTCTCAAAATTTGTCCCTCAGCCCCAGCCCAGTAATGTACCACATGCAGAACTCTCCCAGGATGCTCCCAGCCTGGCCCCTGGCAAGTTCCTGACCGTTCCAGGCCCGGCCACCTGGCGCTTGTCCCCTACAACCCCATCTTCCCAGGCTGCACTTTACTGTGACTACATTTTGCTTAAGAAACCACTGTAACAGAGGAGAAAGAGAAAAGGGGAGAACGGAAGCAAAGGAAAAAACCTTCCCAACAAACAGCACGCTGGCCTTCTCGTCTCGGCAAAGCGTAACTGCCGGCCATGCTGCTTTGAGGTCTGCACAGGACTGAGCCGACACATCTGTTTGGGGAGGGCAGGGGCTGGGAGAGGAAGAGGGGGACAGATCTTCTGCTGGCTAAAAATACCACGTCCCTTCGACTCTCCCCCACTCCCATCCGAAACATGTGATGAAATTCAACTTTTATAATCTAACCCTAAGCTACTTGAAACTATTAAAACCTCCTCAGTATCTGACACAGTCAGAGTTTCCACTGTTCAAGCTGAGCTTTTATGAAGAACAGACTTGAGAGGACCTGCCGAGGCTACAAAGTCCACTTGTTCTGTGTCACTGAGACACTCGGGCGTCTGGGGATGGAGTGGAGTGGAGTCCAGGTAGCTGACCCTACCCACAGGACAGGGTCTGGACTGAAGGAGAGAAACCAGCAGGGTGGGGCCAAGCCTGCCTCTCCATCAGGGGTCCTCACTGCTCCCCAGAGGAACCCCTCCTCTCATATTTCAGGGAAGCCATCAGCCAGCCCTGCAGGACCAACTTGCCAGGGGTCAGTGGACTGTCTATGGCTGTTTCCCAAGAAGAGGACCTGACATGCTTCCTCCAGCCTGCTGTCCCTTGGCCTCCATCCTTGACCTGCCACAGCTACCTGGACCCAGCATAGCCAAAGGGACAGGGCCTGGGATCACTTGGCAGAACTCCACCTCAGAAGTGACACCGACATTTCCTTAGTTTCTTAAGCCAAAAGACCCAGATGCACCCATGACCCCATCTTCCTCTTCCATCTCCCCAGCCCCTACTGGGACCCCCTCCACCCTCTAGGCCAGTGCCACCACCATGCACCTTTGCCAGTGCCATGACTTCCTGCTTTCATTCCTCCTTCTTCCCTCACCCTGCCCGCCTTCCTGGAAGCCACAATTAGCTCTTTAAAATGGAAGCAGAGCCAAGCAACCCTGTACCTAACCCTCTCCGACCTAACAGCAACTGACCTCCTTTCTGTTCTTCTACAAACGTTGAGTTCCTTCCACTCGGGCCTCTGCTCATTCCTCTTGGCTGTTCTCTGTCTACATTCCCCCATGGCTGTTTTCTTCCTGGTATCTGCATTTCAGCTGAAACAACACCTTCTCACATTCTTCCCTTCTTGGGCTTCACCTCTGAGCCAAGCACCACTGTCAGAAACTGGTCTGCCCATTGCCTGGTCAATTTATTCACCACCTCCCTCCCATGAAGGCCCTGATAGCAGGGCCCATTTTGTTCATGGCTGTGAACCCAGAGACTAGCAGAACACCAAGTTATAGCAGGTGCTCAGTAAACATGAAATAAGGAGGGTGTGGAGGTCTGGATTCTGTTCTCAGTCTGCTGTGTGACCTTGGACAGGTCACTTCTCTCTGGGCTTCAATTTTCCAAATATCAGTGAAATGGACTAAAGGCCTCTCAAGGGCTCCTCTGCTCTGTCAATAGTTAGGCACCTTCTGTCTTCAAGGCTGGATAGACTGACCTGGGCCCTCAGGGGCACACACAGGACATGCCTAAGTGGCCAAAGGGAGAGAGCCGCCTGACTCTGTTGACTTCATGGTGCCAACTTGTGTGCTGTAGCATGTATTGAGCACTTAGCTTGGCCCAGACCTTATTGCACATCCTGGGAGCACAAGGAATAAGCCTTCTGACTTCTAATGGGACCAAAGAAGTTGTGAAGACTGGCCCGCTTGAGGTAGGCTGGGCAAATGGCTCTGAACAAGGACACCCCTGCTGCAAGCAAACAGCACCCATGAAACAAGAATCCCTACAGTTCATATCTACTGGGTGCTTCCCCTGAACCAGAGCTTATATAACAGCACACCTGATGAAGGAGCGCTACGAGGGACCCCATGAGGAAAGTGAGGCACAGAGGGAGAGAGTGGCTCACCCGAAGTCGCACAGTGAGCTGGGTAAAGCAGACTAAGACAGGTCCCTAGACAGTCAGGACAAGGGGAAGAAGTCACCTTCCCTGGACTGTCATGAAGGCAAAGTCCAATCTGGGGTCTGCAGAGAGCTGAATGGGCCCAAGCTCACAGAAGGCCGCTTGGCCTCCTGCATCTCAGCACCAACAGCGCTGTCTCACTTGGCACGCCTCTAGGACCTCTGCCCTCGGGCTACAGAAGCAAAGGTCCTCACATACCTGCCAGTGGCGATGGGACAGCAAGGCCAGCAAGACGGGAGGCCACCTGACCCCAGTGGCCGACAGTCTTAGTTGTGAGGGGGCCAGCAAGGTGGCAGGGTTCTGAGAGCCAGTACTCTGTAGAAGGTGCCAAGAGACAGGGGAGCCAGAGGAAGGGAAAACAAGCATGTATAGGTCTTTCTCTTCCTGCGGGTCAGTCAGGAGGCCACCCTTGGACAGTAATTCCTGGAGGCCATGTAGATGACATGGCCTGCCAAACAGGCTAGCACTAACTTCCACCTTAGGTACAAGCCAGGGGCTACCACCACCTGGCATCTTGTACAGAATGAAGGCAGGGAAGCCAGGTGGGTGCTGGAGGTGAGTGGTGGGCAACCCCACCCCTGTTCCCAGACCCTCGGGGGTGTCAGCAGGAGCATCCCACTCCCCTTAGCCCATGGAAGCCTTGCCTCCCCACCTTGTCACACCCTGCAGCTCCCAGAGCTTGGAACTTTTGATGTTTACTTTGTTCTTCCCTGAGTTCAAAAGGTGCTCACAGCCCCAACCATGCACCAAGCCTGCCTTAATCTTCCCTCGCTGGCTGGAGCTCCCAGCTGGCCAGTTAAGGCAGCTGGGGGTGGGGGGAATGGATGGATGTGGATTAGGGCCGGCTTTACATAACAACGCAGGAGCTAGAGCCACCCTCTCCTGGGGTGGCTAAAAGACTTCTTTTTATCTCCGTGCCTCAGATGGCCTTTTTTTCTCTCTTTAAACTGCTCTCCAGCCCGCCAAGAGGCAATGAACTTGGCCAACAGGAAGACAAAGAAGACCTTCAGGACTTGGCCTGCTCTCCCTTGGCCAACAGCACAGAGGGACACCGGCAGCCTCAGGTCCTGGGCAGGACGGTTCTGTGTGGCCAGAACAGGACAGCACCTGCTCTCACCAGCTCCAGCTGTGCAGTGCCCCGACATTCACAACCACATCCTGGTCCCGGCATGGATGGCCTCAGGCCCCCACACTAAAGGAAGCCAGAGAACCATGGGCAACCCCTTGGACTAGGGTCCATCCAAAGAGTCTCGGGGACCAGGTGACTGCACAGGTCCAAGTGCCCACCTGGCTCAAACCAAAGCAGCCTCACTGTTACTGCTTTGTTTCCACATTTAAATCCTGTCATTAGTTTTTCATTTCATGGATACAGGGCTACATTCTTATAAAAGTTAAAACATTCATTACAGTAATACTATAGCCTGCTTTAACCACCCTTTCAGATTTTAGTTCCCTCCTGTGACCACAAGTAGCTACTGTTATTGTCTTCTTGGCCTCTGTCCACATATTAATACACATACGTGGTACCCCATGAAAATCCAGGGTTGTCTGGTGCCTTTGGTTTTACATAATGACTTCATGCTGTATGCATCTCCCTGAAATCTGTTTTAACTATTTTACATTTTGAGCTTCTGTGCAATCTTTTGTTTGAAGAGAGACTAAAAAGCTTGACCACCAATAACCTAGCCCAAACTCTAATCGGGAAACTGAGGCAGGTTGGTAGCACACAACCCCCTCACTGGTAGTGGCACCACCATGCCTGGACACCAACAGTGGCTAGTAAGGTAGTTAGGCTGCCAACAAAGCCCCACGTGCAGCTGATGGACCTCTGGATCAGGCCAAGTGCCACCAACCTCACACACTTTGCTGACAGAAGATAGAACCCTGGAGCACCTTGTATTTAACCCCACTCACTAGCCAATGTTTGTAAATGCTGCCCCTGAGTCAGTCCTTCCTACAAGATGTCTACATTCCCTGAGTACCCACCGACTCCAGTTGCACATCACCATCCCTCATGTAACAGGCGGAGGGCAAGGGACCTGCCCAAGATGTCTTGGAAAATTGCTAGCTGAACTGGGAAGGAGCCAGGTCCACAGCCTTTATCATGGCCGTTTGCTGGTAAAGACATCTCGCTTGAAATTAACTGCATGATTTCAGACTAAGCCTTTGTGGACAGAAAAGTTCTTAGGTTTTGATTCTATCCAGGGATCCAACAAATATTGGACAAACCGAAAGACAAATGGAAGGATCCTAGAACAGTGGAGGCAAACCTAAGGCACAAAGAGCCCTCTCTATCAGCACATGAGCCAAGTCGCCCCAGCAGCCGAGCAGCCGATAACAGTCGATGTTTCTAAACTAAAACAGTATTCAGTACTCAGTATCCAGATTTCATTGCACTGTTAGCATTTTGCGATAAATAAGTGGGTTTGGGGTTGCAGTTTGGACACTCGGTCTCTAAAAGGTTCATCCTCACTGTCCTAGAATGATAAGTGGAAGCTGATTAAATGGATGGAGGAGGGGGTGAGTAGGTAGATGCTGAACAGATGGGTGAAGGACAGAGGTGGAGAATAGACTGAGGGTATTGGGTGCTATATGAGGTCTAGCTGGCTTAGAGGTAAGTGACAAAAGAGGAGACAAAAGAATGGACTATGAATGGAAGGATAAGGGGTAATAGGCAGAGCAAGAGAAGGAGGGATGGATGCAAGTGTTGGCTGAGTGGGCCTTGGATTAGGGTGTGGGTAGATGGATAGTGAGTAGGCATCAGATACAGGTAGAAGACCAGAGGACAAAGCTGGCATCTTACCACACCAATGAGCAATGAGTAGATACAGGATGGGTACTGAAGGCCCGGTAATCAGAGTCTGGGGTCACCTTAATCCTCATGGCTGAAATCCTACAGCACGCCAATTCCTAGCATGTCTCCATGGAGAGAGAAGGATGACAGCCAAGGCTTGGGAGCCCAGGGAAAGGGGTTCAAAGCCATCGAACCCCTGAGTATAATGGGAGAGAGCCACAGGCAGGCACACTCAACAGCACGTCTGTCTCCACCACCCCTCCAGCTTCTGGGCAGCTGAGTGGATCTCTTCCAACAAAGCACCTTCAGGTGGGACTTACACACAAGTCACCTGGGTGCTTAGGATCCAATGCACTTAGGATTCAGTAACTCTGGGGCAGAGCCACGGAGAGTGTATGTTAACCCTCAGGGTGGATGTGGCCACAGCCCTCAGGTAGCCCAAGTGTCCTTGGACAGCATCCAGGCCTCTCCACTGAAGGCCCTCAGGACTCGCACAGCCAGATGCCCTAGGGACCCTTGCACCCTGGCCCCTGGCTGGGCCCTCAGCTCTGTAGCAAGCTGCCTCCCCTTACCCTCCCAGGTTACCCACGACAGTGCTTCTCTTCTGCGATTCCAAACAAAACGAGCACCACTGCCCTCCACAAACACACCTGAGCCAAGCCCAGGGCCACACAGGCCTAGTTCTTATTCTACTAGGTGAAGACTGAGGTTTGGAAGGAGCAGTGGTATGCCCAGCATCAAGTGGCCAGGGCTCCACAGGACAGATAGGAGCTACCTGTGCGAAAAGAATGAGGCTGGCTGGGAGCATGGGTGCGCACATGGACGCGTGCATGTATATGCACACACTAGGCACCAGGGGTGATAAACCTGGAGAGCTGGGGAAACAGTCGTAATGTTACTGTTATAACCCTGGGGGACTCCAAGGTCCCACCGCTGACAGGCTCAGGCTAGGCTGACCCTGGGAAAAGCCACATTCCCTCCTCCCCTACCACCCACCCCACAGTGAGGGGCACAGGCCTTCTGGGGACCGCAGGGCACACAGGCAGCCAGATGCCCTTCCCCACCCCACTGAATGGGGAATGGAGCCAAGGACTCCAAGTACCTTCTAGCCGGAAGTCCTCTTCTTCCTCCTCACTTGGCCCTTCTCTGAAAACCTCGCCCACCAGCTCCTAGGAAAACAAAGCAGGGTCATTACAGAAGAGTGGGGACAGGTAGGAGCCCACCCAAATGTGAGAGGTGATGGTGAGGACCTGTTCTGAGTCTTCTGATGGGAACCAGGTCAGGGAGGTGGGGCCCTGTGCACAGGATTGGTTTACTATGGATGATCTCCAGGAAGTAGCATTTTTAAAGACTGCAGTCTGCCCTGACATTCCACCCAGAACCACACTTCTCCCTCTGAAAGGAGGCTCCTCCCAACGCCAGAATTGCCAGACAAGATCTATCTCATTGAGCCAACCTACTAACTGTACAAGTCAAGCCTCCCCAAGAAGACCTCCTAGTCTGGATCATTCTTCCTCCACCAGGGTTCTGGCATGTTGCCTGGTGGGGCTGTAAGTAGCCCATGGGACCTGGTTTGCTGTACAGCGGCCCCACTGCCTTCCATCAGAACCTAAAGCCTCTACAAGCATCCCAGACCCTGGAGACTCTGGCTGGCACTGGTCCACCCTCCTGCTTCATGTTCTGTGGGTCCACACATTTTCCAGTTACTAATCTTGCCCCTTGAAAACCTTGCCTGCTCCCACAAGTGAGCTGAAGATATCCCATATTGCATTAGCACTGCAGGGCTCCTCTTGGTCAGCCTGAAAGATGCCACTCTGGTGTCATCAGATTGGCCAGGGGCATTTCAGTGTTCTACAGACTGGGAAATATGGAGGATCTCAACAGACTAAGGCCACATCCATCTGACCCACTCTGTACCTATGCCTGTCAGATTAGCTTCCGTATTTATTGGTGTTCTGCCAAGAAGACTTCTGTGATCCAAGAAGGCTGCTTTAGACAAAAGTTAAAGTGCCTCACTGTAGGACTTCTCAGGGCCTTTGCAATGGTTATAAACACTGAATCTCCACATACAAGTGTTTATCGCATTCTCCAAACCTATGTAGATCACAGGGTTTTGTTCTTCCAAAAGCATCACGTGAGATTCATGTTCCGAGGAATCCACTTTAGGAAATATTCCTCCTCGGGGGACAGATAAGGCTTGGGGGATTATACCACCTCATCCCTCATCTCATCCTAGCACAATGATGCTACGACGGTGCTTCTAGAGCACCTAAAATGACAGGCAACAGAAAGTCCAAATACAGCAGCTGTCACCATCTTCTCTTTGTAAAAAGAAAAAAGAAAAAGAAAACAGCCTCTCCTTGGAGGAAAAAATTCCTGCCACTCAGATGCTCAAAGAAAAACCAGGCCTGTCTCAATGACCACAGAGAGACAGCATGGCGCACAGCTGATGGCACTGCTGGCCACAACTGGAAGACAGCTGCTTGTTTCCTCCTTTTCTGTTTTAAAGACCAACAGCTCATGTTCTGTGAATGACTGGTCTCTGCTATTCTTTCTTCTTTCCAGTCCTCTAGAGCATCACACAGTCTTTCTTAGAGATGCATAAAATGTGTCCATCCAGCTCCCGGTGTCCCATTTATTTCAAACCAGGTTTCTCACTCCTCCACCAATTTTTCTAATCACTGAACATTTCCTGGGCTTGTAAACTGGCTGTTTGTGTTAACAGAGTCGGAGTTGACAGAGGAGCTGGGAGACTCTGACAGGAAAGAGACACACACAGGTAGTATCCTCAGATGGCTGATATGCCCCGGCAGCCAATTAAAGCCAGTCTTTCATGACAGAAAGGCAGAAGGCGGCTGCACGTCCCCTTGAGAGGCTGGCAGGCATGCTTCCTGCAGAAGCAGCCACAATCTTTGGGGTACACACAAACCCTTCACAGCAAGGGCCTCTGCCCAGAGTGGAGCACTGACTTCAGCACCACCCTGAGTGCATTCGGCAAGGCCACCAGTATCCCCGAGTCTATTGAGTCCTGAGTCTTTTTACTGGCATATTTGGAAGGCTTGTAAAACTCCGAATGTCACCCCAACAAGATAGCCAATGAACTAGGCATGGTGGCGCACACCTGTAATCCTAGCACTTGGGAGACAAAGACAGGAAGATTGCCTTGTGTTCAAGTCCAAACTGGGCCACATAGTGAGTTCAAGGCCAGCATGGACTTCATAAAGAGACTGTCTTAAAATAAAAAGAAAAGACAGCCAACGGGTCCCTGTGCTGCCACCCACATTTGTGCCCACTGTGATGATGGCTCCCTCAAGTTCTAGGGCTGGCCTCTTACTGCCACCTGTACCCTGCTCGGTCATGTGCTGCGAGTGCTCCCTGCTGCCAGGGCTGGCTGATGTACATGCTCAAGTATAGCAAAGTCATCCAACTGAGGTGAATGGCCCTGGGTCTGTGGTCCCCATGGTTTGGGTCACTCAACCCAAGGGCAAAATGGGACAGAACTCAACATGTATTTGTGTGTCCTGGCCCAGCAGCACCCACAAGTCAGTGGCTAACTACATGTCTGTCCATGGACTCAAGAGGCCTGCCACCCACTCTACGTGGTGTGGGCACCTGGCTCTCGCAGGCCAGGCCCTCAGCATCACCCTGCAGGACAGCAGGTGCTCTGGGGCTGGGCGCACAGAGCCTTGGAACGAGGACCCCATAGGGCCCAGGGGCAGGGGCTCTGGAACCAGGCAGGCAGACTTCCATTCAGATCCTGCTTTCCCCAAGCAAGTCACTTGGGGAAGAGATTTCACCTCCTGGGCACCTCAGCCCCCAATGTGCAAACAGGGCCAAGGGCACATGTGCCATTGCAGGGTGGCTGTCAGGATTAAGAGAGCTACCACATGGCATATACTCAAACTTGCACCCGGTCCCATGGTGCTCAGCAGCTCAGTGGTTCCTGTTCATTATCAAATGGCTGCAGAACATGGCTGGGCCAAGTGGACAGACTGCCCTCACAGACACCTGACAACTCACTCTCAGCCTCTTTAGCACCCTGTTTTTAGCGCTTAGTATTTAATTCTTAGAGTAATCACTTTGTTACATAGTCACTGTCATTATTATGCCCACTTTGGAGATGAGAAAACTGAGGCACAGAGAATTTAACAGACCTGCCCAAAGGTCACACAGCTAGTGTATGCCAGTACCAGAGCCTGCATCCTTCACCATTGCACTTACTCATAAAAAGCCTGAGTACAAGGTCTGGTGTGTAGTGAATACCCTTCATTATTTCTCTTGTCTACTCAGCTGTCATTGTGGTCCCAAGGTCCAAGGCCTCCTCCAGGATGGTCAGTCTCATGCTGTGTTCCAAGTTCTGATTAGAGACCTTCCTAGATTCCCAGAGTCCCTGTCCAGGTGGCTTCTCAGGTCACATCATCTGCCTTTCTCCTGAGTCCCAGCAGCTGCCTTTCTCCTGGCCTGGGACGAAACTATCCCATGCTGGGTCCCTGGAGGAAAGGTCAGCTCCTCTGGGAACTGGGTGAGTGGCCAACACCATCCTTGATCCCAGGATCATAAGACACAATGCCTTATAAGACCACAGGACGGAAAACCACATCAAAGCAGGCCTTGGAGCATGGGCCAGCACCTGGTTAGGGTTTTCCTCTTTGTCTTTGAATCTTCACACTCCTGAATTCAGTATCTCCCCACCCCACAGCCCCAGCAGGCCTCTGTCAATCTTTGCTCCCTAAGAGCTAACAGATGTTGGTACCATGGGGTTTCAAAGCAAACTCCTGGTACCCACAGAACACAGGATAACTTCCGGATTCCAAGAATGTACAGGGCTGGGATACTCTGAGAAGAGAAGGGCTGCTTAGAGCCCAGGCTGCCCAATACCCCTTAAATCAATCAGACTACCCTGGGCCTGCCCCAGGAGATGCTTGGAACACTCTTTCCAGAACACTGTGTAGATGCAGCCTGGCTGGGACCTTGCTGAGAGCAAGCTCTTGCTTTCCTTCCATCCCCTCATTTGGAGGGAGGACAAGGCTACTTCATTCCCAGCACCTGGGTAGACCTGGCTGGGAGTCTCACACCTTTTGGCAGCAAACACTTAACTTCTCTGGTCCCTACTTTCCTTTCCTGTAAAATAGGGATTGAGATGTCAAAGAAGGGTCAAGATGTGGACAAAATGCCCAGGATGGCATCTGGTACAGCTGGGGAGCAATAAAGGCTGGCTTCTAGCTTCCTTCTGTAGCGTTTGACTCTGATGCATGCTCAGGAACATTCTCGAGCTTCATTCTTATAGTCACTGAATGCCCAGCAATTGACCCTCTCAGTGTCTGCCCTGGGATTGTCCTCATATGTGTTATCAGGAGGTACCCTCAAGGTCAGTGTCATTGAGGGCCACACAATTCCTATTAACCAATAGTCAGAGAGGGTCTGGAGGCCATCAAAGGACACTGTGCTAGACCTCCATGGTAGGACACCTCACAGTGTCCAGATGAATGAGGTAGACCTGTCCGTCCTGCCACACAGAGCACCATGCCACAGGATGAGCAAGACAGAGTGTGCAGAGTGACATTACCTGCCCACCCAGGAAACTGCACACACAGTGCACAGTGAGGCCACTGCATGTACGCAAATGTATGGTAGCCTCCAGGGAAGGGACGGAGAATGGAAAAGCAAAAGTTAAGGTGGAGGGATAAGGAACATCTAGTTTATCAGAACTTCTGTAGTGTGGAACAGATAAGTATAGTTGTCCCTGGGTATCCATGGGGGATTGCTTCCAGAGCCCCCTGCACATACCAAATTCTAAACATGCTCCAGTCCCTTAATATACACTGGCATAGTATTTGCATAGAACCTATGCATACCACCTCCAGGATTTAAATCATGTCTAGATTGCTTATAATACCACACAGAATGTAAATGCTATGTAATAGCTACTACACTGAATTGTTCATGGAATGATAACAAGAAAAAAAAGTCTGTGTTCATTAAGACTATTTTGTCTTCACCAATAGTTTTCCTCTTCATTTGGTTGATCTGTGGATAAAGAATCCACAGATACAGAGCCAACCGTATATTCACCTGTTACTTGGGCAATTAAATCCCCAATTAACCAACCCCTGCTTTACAAAGGGAGGAAATGAGGATGAGCCAGGAGATGAAGTGATGGGTCTCAGGTGTGAAGTGGCCGAGGAGGTTAGAATAATGCTCACAGTCTGTCAGCTGTGGGCCCTCTGGGGTTCCCACCCCACAATCCATCAGGGGGCACATTCTTTCTCTGGGGTGACACCTGGGGTGTGAAAGAGGGGTGTTAGGGTTTGTGTTCGGCTGTCCCCCAAAGCCTCATGCAATTATAGAGTTGGCTGAATCTAGTGTTTGTGATTGGTTTGCTGTCTAGCACTGGGATTGGCGGTGTGAGTGCTGCACCTGCCCAGGGGCGGAGCTGGCAAACAATGTAAGGATGGGAAAGAGGCGTGCTTTTCCTCTTTTGCCATGTTTGCTCTTCCTGTCTGCGGCCGCCATGAATCGTTGCCCCTCAGTCACACCACCCTGCCTTGGAGCCAACTGAGTATGGACTGAAACCTCCAAAAATTGTAAGATAAATAAACCTTTCCTTCCCTAATTTTGGGCATCAGGTATTTTGTCTCAGCAACGAGAGAAACATAACCAAGAC